>PVJH01047758.1:0-11175 GCA_004026705.1 Nesogale talazaci | reverse complement strand
CCCCCCCCCCCCCCCCCCCCCACCGTACCTCTCTTCGCTTTCCTGCTTGCTAGAGCTCTACTGGTAACCCTGAGAGCTATGGGCGTCCTGCCATTTTCACACTGACAGTGAATCAGTCCAACTCTGTGATCTTTCTGTTTCCCAGTTCACCCTTCTGCATTAGTGACATGTGGCCACCTGACTCTCAAGAGGGACGTACGGACTAGCACTGGACAGAGGGACTTGAGTTGAACTGGGCTGGAATGACTTCTAAATATAAAGTTCTTTCTTATACGTCAGTGATTGTCATTTGATAAGTTTCTTTAGTCAACCGAGTCTTTCACAACACATTACTTTTAAAGCCTGCACTCCAACAAGTTAGGGTGGACAAATTGTGGCTCACAAGCCAAATGTGGCACGTTCAGTACATCCACGAAGCAAAAATTAAAGTCTATCATGCAGATAAAGGTGATTTCAATTGTTTATAAAAGTGTATTTATAGCTCTAGAATAATTTTTAAGTTGTTTTGAGGCACAGGTTTACAGATTACTGATCTGGAAGAAGCACACCATCTACCCACATTAATGCAGACAGATATGGAAAACCTGACCATACCCATAACAACAAGGAAATAGAAAAGTCTAATAAAAAAAACTTCCAACCAAAAGAAGCCCAAGACAAGATGGCTATATAGGGGAATTCTATCATCTATAAAGAATGTTCACCTATTCTATACAGACTAATTTTTTGTATCACTGCCCCCTGGTGGTTGTGGGAGCTACGTAGCGCTGCTCCTGAGAGCCGCTGCTGGATTTGAACCGCCAAGCCCGCAGACCGCAGTCCCGCACGCAACCACTTATGCCACTGGGGTTCACACATCTATACAGACTATTACAGAAGATAGAAAGGGTCAGCAAACTCACATACACATTTTCTGAAGCAAGCATAACCCTGACACCCAAACCAAGCAAAGACCCCACAAAGACAGAGAATTGTGGATCAAAATCCCTCGTGGATACAGATGCCAAAATTTTTAACAAAATTCTAGCCAATCAAATTTAACAGAATGTCAAAAATAATTAATCACAATCAAGTAGAATCATGTCAGGGGTGCAAGGATGTTGCAATGATAGAAAAGTAATCAGTGTAATCCACCCCTTAAACAAGATAAAGAATGAAAACAACATGATTACATCAACAGATACAAAAAAATATCATTTGACAATATCCGTTTCTGATAAAACACAACAAAATAGGGAATAGTAGAGAAAGTTCTCAACATAATAAAGGCCATATATAAATATCCAATGGTCGAGATCATGACCGACAAGGAGAAATTGCAAGCATTTCTTCTAAGAACAGGACTAGAAAAGAATGCCCCCTATTATTACTCTTCAACACTTTGCCAATTGTTTAGTAAGAATACCTAAACAACAGAAAGAAATAAAAGGAGAATCATTGGGGAAAGTAGTGAAACTCTCACTTTTTACAGATGATATGATTTTACATAGGGAGAACTCCAAGGACTCTGCACAAGATTGTTGGGAACAATTGGGGGATTTGGCAAAGTAGCTGAAAGCAAGATTAAACAAAGCAATCATTCAGATTCCTATACAGTGACAAAGATAACTCCAAAAAGACATGAAGAAAACAATGCCATTTACAGTAACCACGGAAAATATGACATACTTAGGAATGAATCTAGTCAAGGTAATAAAAGACTATACAAACAAAACTACAGAACATTATTACATGACATCAATAGAGAACTACCCAAATGGAAGAGTATCTTCTGTTCATGGATAGGAAGACGTACTATTGTGAAAATGTCACTACTAGCTAAAGTAATCCATCAATACAACATAATCCCATTCAAATCTTAACATAATTCTTTAAAGAAATGGAAAAATGAATTATCAACTTTTGTATGGAGAGAGAAGAAGCCCAGGATAAGCAAAGAACTTATTAAGAAAAATAGGGCTGAGCCCCGGTGGCGTAAGTGGTTGAGTGCGGGACTGCAGCCCACGGGCTTGGAGGTTCAAATCCAGCAGTGGCTCTCAGGAGTGGCACTGGGTAGCGGCCATGACTGCCAGAGGCAGTGATGCCCCCCTCAAAAAAATTAAGAAAAATAATAGGTAGGAGGCATTGTACTCCCTGATCTAAAACCTATTAAACAGTCGCAGCTGTCAAAATAGTCTGGTACTGATACAATGATAGATAGAGAGACCAATGGAACAATATAGGAAATCCTGAAATAAAAGCATCTACCTCTAGGCAAAGGTATTGCCAGGTTATTGACAAAGGACTCAAAAACATTTTGAGATAAGGATACCAACTTCCACAAATGGTGCTGGGAAAAAAATTGGACCTCTAGCTATAGAAGAATGAAACAGGAGCCCATGCATAAAAATACAGATCTATAAACCCCAGAACTTTACGGATTATCAACAAGAAAATTTGGACAAACTTAAGGACCCTATCGCAGGATATATATGGATTACCCAATCCAATAAAGAAAGCACACACAGTGGAATCTAGAATGGATGCCTGAGACATTAAAAATAAAATACCAAAACACATCAAGTAACTCTATTAAAAGATTATAGCACACAGAATGGGGGTAGGGGTAAATTTAGTAATAACGCAATGGAGGAAATTTTCACAATCCCTAGCCATCTGGAAGATGCAAGTCACAACAAAGACATCATTTTTTACGCAAAATAATAGCCTAATCAAAGAAAAAATGAGAACAAGAAATCCTGAAGTGGATGTGGGAAGATTGGCATTCATCTACACTGCTAGCGGGCTTATAAATACGCACAAAACTTGTGGAAAGCAATATAGTGCTACCTAAAACAACTGGGAGTAGAAATATCAGACTCCTAAGGAGTATCATTACTGGGTATACTCCAAGAAGTAAGGCACAGAACATGAACAGTCTTTTGCTCTCGTGTGTTAATTGTAGCACCGTTCACAATACCAAGAATTTGGAAACAGCCCAATGTTTAGCAAATGACTGGATAAAGAAACTCTGGTATATACACACAATGGAGTACTGTGGCTCCCTGAAAAACAGACATGAAACCAGGAAACACCTCATGACATAGCAGGTCTCAATCTGTGGGTCTCAACCACTTTGAGGGTTGAATGATCTTTTCACCTAATTCATAGCAGTAGCCGGTTTAGTTAGGATGTAGCAATTAAAATAATTTATTGTTGGTGGGGGGGGAGTCACCATAACATGAGGAACTGAATTGAAGGAAGTTTGACAACCAGTGGCATAGATGGACTTGTAAACCATAGTCCTGAGTGAAGTTAGTGAATCACAAAGAAACTGTATTGTTTGAGCGCACGACTCATCACAGATGAAAGCCAACTTCTGCTCTCAGGGAATGTCATCTTTTAACCTGGTATTCCAAGCAGAAAGGTAGAGAGGCTGTCTGATGCTCATGAACCATATATCATCCCTTTAATATGTACACTTGGAAAAACCACATGTTCAGAGGAGATCTCACCTCAGCTGAGGTTAGATTTTTCAAGAGGGGGAGAGAGGAAGAACACAAGTCTGTTGCTGCCATACGATACTGTGCAAAGGTCACCCCAGATCAATGGACAAGAGTGATAACTGAGCCTTACTGTAATTCAATTTAAAAAAGTGGAGAGGGGGCCATGCACAGTTTGGAAAAGGTGATTACACTTATGATGGTGGCTAAACTGCATGGAACAATTTCTCATTGGGAAAAACCCTTAACTATACTTATCGAGGACCTAAATGGAGAGACTACACAGAGTGCTATTCCTAACTGGACACTATCGATCTAGTATCTGTCCAGGTCAGGTTCTACAAACTACTGGAACTTTAGACTCTGTCCTTTCAAAGCTCACAGTATCTTGAATAGGCCACACCCAAAGGACTGCACTGAGGAAGCCCCACTAACCAAACCGAGCTTAACCTCAAACTCACCTGTAGAAGATTTAAGGAAATGACATTGTGTTAGTCCAGGTAGACTAGAGGAATAAATTTCAGACACGCATAAAAGGACAAGGTTTATATGCAAGAGGAACAGGACATTGAGCCCAGTCCAGTTCAAAGTCATCCCAGTCCAGTTCAAACTCATAAGTCCGATATTAACCCATATGCCCGAAATCAGTCTATAAAGTGTCCTTCTGACTCATGAAGTCACAGGTCAGTGGGTGCAGAATCCTGGTGCTGGCAGAGGTCTCCCCATGGCTCCTCCCTTTCAGGGTTCAGCATCAACAGCAGAAGCAACTCATCGCTGGTAGAGGTCTCCATGTGGCCGCTCCAGTTTCAGAGGTCTGGCTCCACCAGGGCAAAGCCGTGTGGACTCTCCGTCGGCTCCTCCAGCTTCTCAGACACTGCCATCTTGTCTTGTCTTTGATTCATCGTCTCTGAGAACTAACACCCAACAACTGGGGAGATAGCTTCTTATCTCCACAAGGGTAATATCGCGAGATTTCCCAGAAGTCTCAGGAGAAAGTCATGCCCACATAGAGGCCTCATTGGCTGCTCAAAGGCTATCTCCAGATTAACAGGCTAGACTCTACCCCAACATTTCAATCATAAAATTAACATAAGCACACGATTGCCACAGATATCCTCCCTTGGACTAAAATGGAAATGCCCTAATGTGAGAAGCAGCAGATAGCAGCCATTCAAAGATTATGGAATTAGTATCTGTTGGACTGGTTTAGATGTCTTGATTTGTGGGCACTCAATGAATAATGGCCTGGAACTACCATGCATTATAATGCTCTCCTTGCTTTCTTATGGCATGTATTATTCTGGTAGTCATGGTTCTGTCTTTGTGAATGAGCATGTTTTAGAGTTCTGTGTTATCACCAACTCCCATTAATCTAATAAACAATACACAGTCACTTAAGCATCTCATCTATGGCAAGTCAACAATTCCTCTATTGTAGTGTGAAAAGGCATCCTACACACATATTATTTTCCTCAAGAGTGTTTTAAATTCTATACCATGGGCTAAATTAATGATGCTATCAACAGAAGTAACCTAGACCCCATGGGAGATGGTTTATAATGTTGTCTATCATAAAATGATAATGATATCTCTAAGTTTACCAGAAACTATAAATACACCACAGATATATGAATGAATTTTAGCACCTAATTTTAACCTAATCTAAGAACAATTAGTTCTTAAGATATGGCTTTACTTACCCTCATGAAGAGATCATGGAAAGTAAACTATAGTGAAGAAAACAGATGGTGCCTGGCTATGAAAAAAGCAAACAAACTATAGTATCTGGAAACTTAACGACTTGTCTTCAAACAGGCAGTCATCTAAGTGAGATGTCAAGTTCATAGGGAAGCAGTACATCAGCCTGAGTGATCCAAAAACTATAAATAATAAAATCCAAATCTGAAAGAGGAAACAATATCATAGCTTAAATTCTGAAGACTCACCTTTAAGAAAACTATGATGCACACACTTATTTTGCAGGATGCCCACATGGATTAAGCTTTCCCTTAACTATTGTCCTGGGATGAGAATAAACGTTCTATCACACTGAAATGACAAAAAAAAATTGATTCTGGCAGGTGTAGCTATGTTAAAATGTAACACTTTATCACTCAAAGTTTCTTTGACCACTTTAAATTTGTTTCAGTTTTTAATATTTTCTATTTTCTTTTTGATTTAGGTTTTTTCTTTTGTTATTGTTTTGATTTTGTTTGTTTTCTCTGAAGTGCTGTATTCAAATTCCAAGGAAGTTAGATATATAAAGCCATTAACAAAATTAATAATTGCCTAGGGACATGGCATTGGAATGTTGGGGGTAAGCGGGTAGCTAACAGCAAGTAGAAGAAAATATTCACCAAGAGAAGAAAATATCCTGACATTATTTGTGGTGATGATTGCACACCACTTCTTAATATGATTGAATGATTAAATTGTCTGATCATGTGAATGATATGCCAATAAAACTAATTTTGAAAACATGAAAGAAATATTGGGACCTGCAGGTGGAGACCTCAGGTCAGTCTCTTTATACCTTATCCAATGTCAGATCTTAAGTGGAGCATCTCTGTCACTACTGATCACATGTGGAATCTTATCTTTTTCTGGATTCCTTAGAATCATATGAAATTACATATTTTTTTAGGTCAACCTTTCATATCCTCCCATGTTTTGTCTTCTGTTGCTTTGGGAATTTCCAGTCCATCAGAGGAGCCTTAAAAGAAATGTTGGGTCCTGGAGGGAGGGAGAATGTTTTGAGAGTGATGATGGCAATGGGTGTGTAAAAGTGACCTGAATACAACTGATGTTGTTAGAGATTGTGATGGGAGTTGTAGGGGCCCCCCAATAAAATGATTAATTTTTTTAAAAAGGTGGGGGGAAGGGAAAGGGGAGGTTTTTTTTTTAAAGGAGCTTGTATCAAGGGCTCAAGTGGAAAATATTGGGAAATGTATGTGGAAATATGTGTGCAAATGTGCTTGATACAAATGATGTACTGAATGTTGTAGTAGAGCCCCCAATAAAATTTAAAAAAAGAAAAAAGAAAGAAATGTTGGGTAATTTTCTTCCTGGGCATCAGTTATTGAAAATGCTAGGAAGTATAATCGTATTCTGGCACACATGAGAGATGCCATGAATCAGAATGTAGTCCATGAAAAACTGGTTTAGGATGAGTATAGATGTAATGCAAAAGTCTTTGAAGGTGTCACTAGGATAGGGGTGGAGATTTTTAAAGCAGCCTTGGTGTTCCCGCCTCTAGTTGCTAACTGCAAGGCCAGTGTTTGTGTGAGCTCAGGAACTTTGCTGGCCTAAGATGAGGCTGTCTGCTGCTGTAAACATTCATTGTTGTTGTTGTTGTTGTTAGGTGTCTGAGTCAATTCTGAATCATAGCTAGCTCACAAACAACAGAAGGAACCACTAACTGGATCTGTATCTTCCACAGGATTATTCTTATGTTTTAGCCCATTTTTGTAGCCACTGTGTCAGCTCAAAATTTCCACGTTTTCACTGCCCCTCTACTATAAAAATGTACCAACTAGGAAACCATAAGGCTCCTACTCTATCCTAAAGGGTCACTGCAAGTCAGACATCACTCAAGGACAATGGGCTTAGTTTTGGGTTTTAGAATCCTTAAAATACAGGACCTTTCAATGACCGGTCACCAAAGATTGGAGATATCTGATGGGTCTTCTTCAAGAAGTCCCTTGGCTGACGGTCTTCTGGCATCGCAGCCCCCTCCTGACATTTCTGTACAGACCGAATGGCCTGCCCAAACTTCTGAGAGGTTTGGCACAGGGCCTGACATGCAAAAGTACTCGGCAGGCCAAGCCTCACAAACTTGAAGCAATAATCTAACTAGAGATCAATTCTACTGATCGTTGCTTGGGGTCACTTCTAGAATTGATGATTCAGGAAGCACTGGCCATGCTCTCAGAATCTAGATTTCTAACAAGTCCTCCAGGCTTTTGTTAAAAACCACAGCACACGCAACTTTCCCCTTGGTCTTAAATGATTCCTCGGTCCCGCTATCATGACCCTAATTCTACCTTACAATTCCGGTTAGACCAGAGGATGTACACCGGTACAGAGAGGAACTGGAAATATGGGCAATCCAGGACAGATAATCCCTTCAGGAGCAGTGGTGAGAGTCAGGAGGAAGGAGGGAAGGTGGGGTAGAAAGGGGGAACAAATTATGCGAATCGAACTATGGCCTCCTCCTTGGAGGAGGGACAACAGGGTAAAGGCCAGACATCGGACAGTGTATGATATGACAAAATAACAATAATTTATAAACTATCAAGGGCTTACGAGGGAGGAGGAGAGCGGGGGAAATGAGGAGCTAATACCAAGGGCTTAAGTAGAAAGAAAATGTTTTGAGAATGATGATGCCAACAGATGTACAAATGTGCTTTACATACAATGGATGGATGGATGGTGGTAAGAGCTGTATGAGCCCCAATGAAATGTTTTAAAACAAACCACAGCCCTGCAACCTAGAAGAAGCTTCCCTTGGGTTCCAAGGTAGAGAGCCGTACTATATCCTACCTTTTCATTTTCTAAACCTGAGTCTTCGCCATGGCCCTCATCCCTCACTCTCTCCTGGTCTCCCGGCGGTGGGTCTTCTTGGGCCCCATCTTCTTGTCCTGGGCATTCCTGGTGTGGTTTGGGCTCCTGGGCACACACACCTGCGCTCCCAGAAGAGAGAGCGCCCTTCTCAGGAAGAAGTCCAGAGAGGCGGCTCAGGCTGGCACGGGGTGCCTTTCCGAAGGCTTTCCCGGCAGAGATCCCGGGGCCAGGCCAGGCGCCCAGGTAGCCGAGCCCTCGGGTGGACAGGCGGAGCCGGGGCGGCGCTTAGGGTGGGCGCGGCGGCGGGGGCGCGGCGCACCTTGCTCCGGGCGCCCCCGCCCCGCGCGGCCGCGGGCCCCTCCCCGCGTGGCCGACGCCCCCTCCCTCCCCGGGCCCGCGCCAGCCCCTTCCGTCCGCTCGCCTCCGCCGGCCGCTGTCGTCCGCCAGCCGTGCGTGGGAGGACGATGGGTCAGCGCGGAAAAAGTGAATGAGCGCCGCGGCCGCTGCGAGCGCGCCCCACTCTGCCGGGCCGCGAGCTCCGCGCCCGGTGCCCGCGGGCTCCATGGACTCGGCGGCGGCCTTGGCGGCCAAACCCCCGACCGGGTAAGCGGGCCGGGGCGCGTTCTTGGCCGGGGACTCCCCGGGAGCAGGCGGCGGCTGCGGGCGCCCTGCTGGGGGGCCATGTGTACTCCGGCCGCTGGGTCATTCCCCTGGAAACCGTGTCACCGAGCCGGCGACCGAGCGCACCGGTGGATCTGTCCGCGTCCGCGCGTGCTGTCCCGGGGCTGGGTCGGGCAGAGCCCCGACGCAACTCCGAACCTCTGCGGCCGCCGCCTCCTCCGGCTTCCCCCGCTGCGGGGGGCGGGCCTGGCCCAGAGCAGGCCTGGGACTGCAGCCCTGTCGCTGACTGCTTACTTGTCCTGTGACCTTAGTCCAGTAAAGGCACCCCTCCCCGGGGCGGGGGCGGTGGGGGGGGGGAGAGCACAGCACTCCTCACATTCTGGGGCGTCCCCTCCAACTTGTGACTTTTGTGGCTGCTTGGTCCAAGGTGCTCTAAGTACATTTGTGTAGAGTGGCCTCCCAGAGATGTTCATGACAACTGCACCCCCTCCCCATAGCTTCTTTTTCTGGAGTTTCCCTGAGTCAGTATACAGTGACGCTGGGGGAGGGGAGGAGGGGAAGTGGGGAGAAGTGGGGGCAAGACCAGGGTTAAGATTGGATTCACCTACCCCAGACATCTCTCTTTGTTAACCTCCTGCCCAAACCTTTCCATATCTCTGTGTGTGTGTGTGTGTATTTCGTTTCACACCTTGAGTGTAGGGTTTACACAAGTCTCATTCAAAATTTTACTAGCTGTTAGAACGACTTCTCAAATACAAGGCCAACAGCCCAATCTTGTCACTGCAGGCTGAGACGGCTCGTGAAGTGTACGCATCGGAACCGGGCTTGTAGCGCTGGGATCACCGGTCGGGAGCGATCGCCTTTAGGGTGCTTGTGTATGTCAGCGCAGAGCTCCTTGGCCCATTAGAACTCGTTTGCTCAGAGCAAATGTGTGATGAGTCCTACAAATGGAATGAGCGGTTGGGATGGGCCCTGCACCTGCTTATCGAATGGGCCCCACTTTCCGCTGTAGCAACTGAGCTTGGAGAAGGCAGCCTTGAGAACAACACGTTTCTTTTGCCATAGCGTCCCACTGACTCACCCTTGACCACATGCCCCAGTGTTGCCCAGGGTTGTAAAAGGTTTTCACACAGAATTTTTTTTCTCCCCGCGCTCCCATGAATGCCAGGAAAAAGGGAACCAGATGAACAAATCAAATAATCCTTAAACTGACAAATGTTAAAAATAACTTTATTTATTTTTTTGCAAGGAGTTTACATGTGGTTATATAATTCTCTTTGAACAAATTCCCACTAGGGGAAAAAATGGAAACAGAAGTATGGGGGGATTTTGTTTTCATGGTAAATTACACATAGAAATGTGTAACAGTTATCTTTAAATCTGTTGTTGCCGTAGTTAAGTGGAGGAATAATCCTTTTTGTCAACCATTACTCTGTAAATAAATTTGCACAACAAAGCATTTGAATGGTCATGAAAGCCGTATTCAAAATGGATATTACAAGTCTTCTGAAAGAGTCTGAGAGATTGTGACACTTTTTCAACCAGATACTAGATAACTAATTGGTAAACCGGTGTTCAGTTGCATTACTGGGTTTTTCAGGACTCTGATTGACTTTTTCAACAGGGCCCCAAAGGAAAACCATAAGAATTTTGCTATGCATGCAATAACAAAATTTGAAGTCCTTATAACTGATTTTTGTTTCCTGCACGTGTTGTGTCTGCAGTGCTCACTCGAACACCTTTGTCAAAGAAATGTAGTCAACGTAGCTGGTAATTCTTATTCTCAATTATTTTTTGATCTTTTTGGCATTTGTTGTAGTTCATATAGTGGAGTGGTGTCAAGAACCTATCGTTGTCCTGTTATTTAGAGTCGAGTTAAGTGATTAATACATAAACTTTTTATTGAAATTAGAGGAAGCACTCTAGGATAGTGAATATTTTATAAACCCGAAGTTTATTGCTTGTTGGTGGTTTCTTACACTGCAAAGACAATCAACCAGAGTCTACTGGTTCTTCACTGAAATCACTGTTGCTGCTTTTCTGTACCTGCTAGACACTGTGGCTTGAGAAGGAGACAATTTTGGTCATATACTTGAGGATAATTCGGTTACCTGCTAGACACTGTGGCTTGAGAAGGAGACAATTTTGGTCATATACTTGAGGATAATTCGGTTTCTATTTGATGCTGCTATACTTCGTTATACAATAAAATTCTCTGTAAGCTCGCATTTTACTCACATGATAGAAAGTAATGGTTGTGAGGACTTTTTGTTGTTGACTGAAATTACTACACATTGTTTTATTGTGAAGAAAGTGGATGAACTAGGTAGACCATTTAAATTAGGGGATTTCACATTATAAAGTAAATCTCATGAGGGATATTGAATAGGTAGATCGTTTAGTGAATATAAATCCACTATATACCTAAGTATACATACTGAATTATAAATATGTAATTGCCACTTATCAGTGTTTAGAAACCGAATAAATATTTTTTAGGTTGATATTG
>PVJH01047757.1:0-11139 GCA_004026705.1 Nesogale talazaci | reverse complement strand
TAAAGATTCCAACTCACCAGCGATGGCCTGTTCTGAGAGCAGGTTGTTGGCGTTTCATCCATGGCTGCAGAGCTGTTCTGTCTGAAGTCCCGGATCCACAAGGAAGATGGCAGCTTCCAGGCTCACAGGCTGCGGAGGGTACAGGATTCCAAGGCAGACAAGCAATGGGGGCAGGCTTCTGGTCAGGTCCAATGAGCCAGAGCAAGAGAGCCTTATGCAGAGTCCAGAAGAAACCAAAGTAGAGAGATTGTGATGCGAACATCCTTATGTAGGTAAGGAAGCCACACCCAAGAGAAAGCAGCCTGGTATTCAGAGAGGATCCCCTCATGGAGGGATGACATTCGTGCTTTGTTTGTTTTTGTTGGTCCGGATCTTGTGGTAAGCTTAAGCTTAGTTTGGTCTTCTCTTTTTAATACCTGGAGTTGTCTAATGAGGCTGCTAATTTGAGATCTTCCTATTGTCATGCAGACATTTATTGCTGTAAGTTTCTGCCTCAGTAATACTTTTGCTGTATCCTCTAAATTTTGGTATAACGTGTTTGAATTTTCTTTTAACTCCAATGCTGTCATCCTCACAGGAGCAGTTTGCCGGTCCCCTCCCCCTACCAAGATGAGTCCACACTTCTGACTTTTTAGTTAATAACTAAACTCTTAACCACTGCTCCAGCAGAGCTCCTTGACACCTTTTCCTTTTCTTTTATTCCTCATATGTTTGAAATGAGCTGGTATGCCACTAAACATTCAAAGTCCATCTTGGTTTTGCTATTCCTCCTTTTTATTTGTGGGGGAACTCAGACCATTATTTAAATATGAGCGGTAAGGAAGCTGGAGTTTTATAAAAAGGCTGTGAACTTTCACCCTCTTTATTTATTTAGGTTTTTAGAGATGTATCTTTTTTCTTTCAAAAAATTATTTAAATTAAGATCATCAGTTTTAATCCTTCTCATGGATCAGACCATATAATGTATGAAGAATGAATATAGGCAAATATGAAGTGATGAAAAATGAAATGGAATACATAAAGATCAATAACTTATGTGTTAGTGAGTTGGAATTGGCCATTTCAAATCAGAAAATCTCATGATTTACTATGCTCAGCATGCCACAATCAGCATAAATGACATTGCATTTCTTATCGAGAAGGTCATTTCAAGATCAAGCTTGAAGTACTATTCTGACTGTAATAGGATTATGTCTATCTACTTTTAAGGAAATCCAATTAATGTAGTCATTATTCTCTGACTAATAGCCCAACGAGTAAACTATTATGTCCCCAGGACTCTTAGGAGGCCAAATGCAATCTTGAGTATATTCTGTCTGAATTTGGAGAAAGTTTCAAGAATAGATTTTCTGCATTGGATGCTAAAAAGCCTGATGAGCTGTGGGAGCACAGCAGGACTATCATTCATGAAGAAAGTCAAAGCTAATCATTAAAAAGACATGAAAGAAAGAAAAATCAAAGTGAATGGCAGAAGAGACTAACTTGCTCTTAATCTTATAGTCAAGGCAAATGGATTCATCCTTCATATATTTCATGTCCACAAGTTTCCTGTCACACTGTCACACTGTGGTGGCTTGTGTGTTGCTGTGATGCTTGAAGACACGTCACTTGTTTTTCAAATGTCAACCCAGTCACTCAAATGAACAGGTTTCAGATGAGCTTCCAGACTTAGAACAGACAATGAAGGAGGATTGTCTCCCCACTTTGGAGCAAAGAGTTGTTGACAACTTTATGCTGAACTTCAAAAGCATTTTCACATACTATAAACTCAAGAAAAAGAAAGAGAATATTGTTATAGATACTGCTGTCAAATGAGTCCCTTTGTTCCCAAGGCACTTGAAATGTGACTAAATAGGAACTGATTTCATGTTGACCATGGTTACATGAGTCTGGTAAAGTCTGTGAGCATGGAGTCTTCAGGATGTTCATTTGCTGATGGGGACATGACTCAAGGCAAAGAGGAACAGCTGCAAGCATCTTCTGATCATGGGAACTTGAAATATGTGAAATATGATTTTAGGAAAATTGGAAGCAGTCAAAAATGAAATGGAATGTCTGAAGAACAATATCCTAGGCATTGGTGAACTGAAGTGGACTGTTATTGACCACTGTGAATCAGAAAATCATGTGACTTATTATGCCAGGAAGAACACAATCAAGGGCTGAGCCCCGGTGGCCTAGTGGTTGTGTGCGGGACTGCAGCCCACAGGGTTGGTGGTTTAAATCCAGCAGCAGCTCTCCAGGAGCAAGGCTGGGCCTCCCACTCCCACCAGGGCAGTGATGCCACAAACAAACAAACAAAAGAACACAATCAAGAGGAATGGCATAGGATTCTTTGTCAGAAAGGGTCCTGCTAAATCCATCAAAAAGTACCATGCTATCTGTGATTGGATCATATCTGTCCACCTTCAAGGAACTCCCATCAATACAGCTACCATTCAAATTGATGTACCAGCCACATAGCTAGTGATGAAGAAACTGAAGAATTCTACCAAGAAGGTCAATCAGAAATTGAGCATAACATGCTTTCAACATGAACTGATGGCTGTTGGTGACTATAACGCAAAGGTTGGGGAAAAAAAGAGGAAGAAGCTGGAGTTGAAGAATAGAGACCTGGATAGAAATTAATCTGGAGGTTGCATGATAGAATTTTGCAAAACCAATGACTTTTTTATAGCACATAGCATTTTCAATAACACAAATGGCAATTATACACATGGACTTCCTAAGACTGAATACAGTGAAATCATACTGACTGTATCCAAGTGACGATCCTACAGGGAAACACAATACTAGCAGCTGAAACCAGACCAGGGGAAAACTGGAGCAGACCATTAATTGTTCATATGTAAGTTCAGGACAACGTGGAAGAAAGTGAAGTCAAGTCTAAAGGATCCAAAATATGACCTTTAGTCTATCCCACATGAATTTTGAGAACATTTCAAGAACAGATTGATGCGTTGCACCCCAAAGGCAGAAGACCAGATGAACTGTGGGAGGGCAGTAAGACCAAGAGCACCATTCCTTAAAAAAACAAAAGGTTATTGAAAAGACAGGAAAAATAGAAAAGATCAAAGTGGACATCAGCAGAGACTCCGAAAGTTGCTCTTAATTATACAGTGGCTAAAGCAAATGAGAGAAAGGATGACGTCAAGGAGCTGAATAAGATGTTTCAAAGGGCAGCTCTAGAAGAAAAATAGAAATATTATGACCAAATGTGCAGGGACATGGGATGAGAAAGCCAAATAGGAATAATACTGTCAGCATATCTGAAACTGAAGGATCTCATGAAAATATTCAAGCCTCTAATTGCAATTTGAATGATTTTAGAGGCAAAATATTGGAAGATGCAGGAAGCATCAAAAGAAGATGGAAAGAATACGCAGTCACTGTACCAAAATGAGTACGTTGACAGTCTGTCATTTCAGGAGATAGCAAATAAGAAAGAAGCAATGGTGCTGAAGGAAGTAGTCAAAATTGCACTGAATTTATTATCCCAAAACAGGGAGAATTGTCAGGATGGCACAGGATCCTGCAGTGTTTCCTTGTTTGTGTGTAGGGTTGGTATGAATTGGTGAGGCAGACTAGCCACTGCAATGCTATCCTGTATAGGACCTGCCTCCTCCCCACTCCCATCTTCAAAATCTCCACTGAGATTAATTCCAAAACGTACTCCTGTACAAGGAATCACAAGGTGGTAGCTAATAATAGTGTTTCTTTTGGTGTTGTACTTTGAATAGTATAATTCATCTTGCTATTCTTATTTTAGTAACCAGGATGTTCTAACCAATCCTGTACCCTGGAATACTCTCTTACTCTAAAAGAATGATGACATGAGTTTTGCTTTCCGGCTTTGTCAGACCTACTTACTCTATAGAAAAGTTTCTGGTAGATGTGATTTTTTGCTGGCTGTTATCTCCACTCAGGACTGCAACCAAAGAATAGCTTTTAGAGTCTAGTCGTCCGGTTATAACTGAATAAAGACTCTTCTAAATCATCAAGACGTTATAGCGGCTGTCATTTATTTGAACCCAAAACATTGGAGCAGATTCCATGTGACCTAACAAATTTCTTTTTGACTCTGCTTGTTAGAAACTTTGTCAAGTTGGCACTGCTGGGAAAGGGGCGCAGCTCAATCTATCAAATGCATCACGGCCTGGTAAGGCCTCCCAGTGTCAACCTTCATGTGTCAGGCATAAATCTCAGAGAGCTGAAGCCTGTCTGGCTCTTTGCCTTACTGCCAGAGGTGCACTTTACATCTGCTTCCTCAGTCTTCCTTTGCATCACCTGCTGATCCAGGAGCCATGTCAGACAACAGAGGGCGAGTGGATTGGGCTGACTTTTAAGCTCTTCCTCTATCAGTCTATGGCCCTTGCGTCTCATACGTCTCTGGTTCCTTGATACCCTGCTGCGTCCCCTGACTACACTGACTTGAAATCAAGTGGATGGACACCCCTAACCCTACAATGTTATCAGCTATTTTGTGGACATAAAGCTCTTCTCAGACACAACACACACAAGTGCTGCTGTTTCTTTCTTTTTATAGTGAGCCCAAGCTAACGCATTTGGTATCAACAGTTGTTCCAGAGCAACAAAATCATAAAAATGAGTTTTCTAAATTGGCGCAGGTTTAATTAGATGAAAAAGGCCCTGAGAACGCCATCTTTGTAGGTACAGGGAAGTCTGTCACAACTCGTTAAGAGTAGTGAAGTGACAAAGCTAATATCCCCAAAGCACCACTGATAGTCGGAGTTTGGGTGAGAAGTGAGGCCCTGGGTGATTGTTTGTTAGATACTTTCTTACAATTTTGTCAGGATGAGACATATAGGGAAGATGGTTGGTTGGTACTTCTCGCAATGGACAAACTGTTAAAGGAAGCAGAAGAACTGAGAGTTTCAGAAGGCTAACTCTGATGCAAATCAAAGACTTCAAAGGTTCCATTTGCACCATGAAAGAAAAGGGGTCTGGTAGTAAAGTGAGAGCACTGACTGGAAAGTAATGGGATCCTGAGATTTGGGATGGGGAATATGTGGCCCGATAATCCAGAAGATGGTGACTTGGAGACCTAAAATAATATTGGGCCACTCTAGCCATCAGTAGCAGGCCTGCTT
This sequence comes from Nesogale talazaci, assembly GCA_004026705.1. NCBI lineage: Eukaryota > Metazoa > Chordata > Mammalia > Afrosoricida > Tenrecidae > Nesogale > Nesogale talazaci. Next base: position 6,028 of record PVJH01047757.1, on the reverse strand, counting down.
CCAATCCGGAGAGCTTAATCCACTCACAGTGAAATCATTATTCCTTCCCCACCCACACTTGAGATTAGTCCACCTTTTCATGCTAATATGGTGCCTGGGGCAGCATCTCAAGCATTGCTTGAGGCGGATAGATGCCATGCCAGTTAGTGCTCTCGGCTTCCTGGAAGCACCATTATTGTCTCTAGACCAGCAATTCTCAACCTGTGGGTTGCCCACCCCTTTGGGGGGGGGGGGTTGTCAAATGACCCTCTCACAGGGCTCAGCAGATTCAAAACAGTAGCAAAATTACCATTATGAAATAGCAGTGAAAATAATTTTATGGTTGGGGGTTACCACTGTGTGAGGAACTGGATTAGTCTAGCTTTTCTAGACCAGTATCTAGATTTGAGTTACAGAGGGACCCAGGTGCTTAGTGGTTAAGCATTTGTCTGTGAAACGAAAGGTCTGCAGTGCAAACTACTTGCTAATCCGCAGGAAAAGGTGGGACTTTCCACTCCCATAAAGAATTACAGTCTCAGAAAGTCACTGGGGAAGTTCTACCTTGTTCTGAGGTCCCTGTGAGTTAGTATTGATGCAATGTCACTGAGTCAGGGTTTTAAGTTAGAGTTCCCAGAGGTGAAGTCCAGATGGTGACACATGAAGAAGTGTGCTAAATGCCTAAAGACATGCAAGAGTTATCTAATATTTAAAGACAGAACTTGAACTGTTTTTAAGGGCTTGCGATAATGGTACAAGAAATAATTTTGAATCAGTCACGTTTATTGACAGGAGTCTGCTAAGTCTAAATTCTGCATTCACTATTTCAGCTTGAGATGTTAGGTTGCTTTGGATTGGCTGGTTTGGTGTCGGTGGAATGCTGAGGCATGGGATGGAAGATGGCCTATTATTGCTTTTAGATGCTATCAAGTCAGCTCTGACACATAAACCACCCTAAGCACAACAGAACAAAACACTGCATGATCCTGTGCTGTCATGCACAGCATGGCCAGGAAGCTGGGGGCTGGAGAATGAACCCGTGGACACCAAGTTTATTCCTGACCCGGGATTATATAAATGTGGTGGGTGTGATTACAGGTAGCCACATGTCACAGGCACTTTAGGTTAATCAGCAATGAGGGGGATGATCTAGGGGCATACAGGCAATAGAAAGGGGTGGTCTTGGGGTTTCACATGTAACAAAATGGGTGGACCCCAGATTCATGCTGGCAGTCTAAGCTTGATTTCCCTTGGACTGTAGACTTGATTTAGCCCAAGCTTTCAGGGACCCACAGTTCTAAGAGCAGGAAGTGGGCCCTGTCTTTTGTGGGAGAGACACTATCATCTCAATGGCTGGAGTCTTTAGGGAGAATATCTCTAAGCATTGGACCACCCCACCCCCCATGCCCCAATTGCTGGCAAACAGCTTCCAATGTTTGGTCAGTACATTGGAGGAGATAGAATTGTGGAAGAATCTCATATTCATCCTACAATTCCCCCTTTAATTTCATATATGTTAAATTTAAAATAGCTAGCCACAGAGGCAAAGTGGCTATTTTCTATACATTGAAAGCTGTCAACACAAATTTGACAGCCAAATTAATAAAGCCAAACATGCAGGCTTATGGTGAACATTTTGAATCCAGGCATAGGATAGAAAGTCTTCCCATACCCAACTGCTATTGAGGGAAGTTATGAGAGGTGTCGGAATTAGAGGCAGGAAAAAAATAGAGCCGATAGGAATGTCTGCTCCTATGGTTTTAAGTTGCCAGTCACACAGCAATCAGCTAGGTGCTTGTAAGAGACAACTTCAAGTCAGTACCATACATGTGGTGGTCACATGCTTATGTTAATTTCATGATTGAGATGTAGGGGTGGAGTCTAGGCTGTTAATCTGGAGATAGCCACTGAGTAGCCAATGAGGCCTCCGTGTGGGCACGGCTTTCTCCTGAGACTTCTGGGAAATCCCTCGATATTTCCCTGATGGAGATGAAAAACTATCTCCCCAGGTGTTGTGAGTTAGTCTCAGAGATGATGAATTACGGACAAGACAAGATGGCAGAGTCCAAGGAGCTGAAGGAGCTGGAGGAGAAGCCACACGGCCTTATCCTGATGGAACCAGACCTCTGAAGGTGGAGAAGCCACATGGAGATCCCTGCCAGCGCTGAGTTGCCTCTACCACCAATGGATGCTGTTGATGGACCCTGAGCCCTGGAAGCGAGGGGCCCTGGGGAGACTCTGCCAGCGCCGGGACTCTGCACCCACTGACATGCGACTTCGTGAGTCAGAAGGAGACATTATAGACTGGTATTGGGCATATGGGCTAATATCGGACTTATGTCTTTGAACTGGACTGGGTTAGGATGCTTTCTCAATGTTCCATTCCTCTTGTATATAAACTGTACCCTTATATCCACATGTGTGTCTATGAATTTTTTTCTCTAGTTTACCCATACTAATATAATGCACGATAAAAAAAGTGAGGGGCAATATCATGAGCACGTGTTTAGGATTTACCAATGGCTTACTCAAGGGCAATGGCCTCCTCCACTGCCAGGGTTCTTGTGAGAGATTAAAGGACTTGTCCTTAAACATTCTTCCTGTTCATCACTTTCCAGAGTTTGTTATAGCATGAAGTTCAAAAGGACTATGGAGGTCATAAGATTCTCCTCTACACACCTTAGCTTTCTACAGAAGCAACATGTAATAACCAGGAAAAAATTATGATTATGAGCACCACTGCTAGGCTGGAGCTCAGGCTATGAGCAATACTTTGAAAACACGCCTGTGGGTTTTAACCCTTCCGTGCCATCCACCAATAGTGTAATTATATCAATAGCAGGACACGCCTCTCTCTTTGAATGTACAGAAAATATTTTCTTTAGCTGAAAGGCATCTAACGAAATGTTTCTTTAAACCATTGTAAATGTTTCCTAAGCAAACCTCAATCAAGCAGTGGAACATTATATAGGCACAGGATTACACAGAAATCAATTACATTCTGTGGAAGTCAGGTACTCTGTGGCAGTCAAGTGTCAATTTCATGGTTGGTAGTGTTAGGGTGGAGTCTAGCAATGTCAACCTGAAGATAGCCAATCAGACCTCTGTGTGGGCACGACTTTATCATGAGAATTCTGGGAAATTTGGCCATATCTGCCCTTGGAGGTAAGAGACTTACGACTCAGTCTATTAGAGATGCTCTACTGACAAGACACATAGCAGTATGTTAATATACCCTGAGCCCTGAACAGTGAAGGAGCTATGAGCAGACCTTTGCCAGTGCTGAGATGCTTCCACTGCCACTGGATACACAAGACTCTGGACCCACTGGCCTGTGATTGTTCTGGCATCATTGCACATATTTTGTGAGTCTGAAGAGGACTTATGGATTGGTATCAGATTTATGGACTTGGACTAGGTTGAGATATTTTCTCAATGTTCCATTCCTCTTGAATATATATGAAAGTTTCTCTAGTCTACCCAGGCTAACTCACATTCCAATCACATTTTAGCATTAATGACCAAGTCCCAAATATTGATCTTTCAGCAAAACAACAGTTTGTAGTAATAGTCCAGTCACTTTTGTATAAAATGTCCTTATGATAAATTCCCAGAGTGTCCCTCAGTCAGTGTCAACTATGGAAGAAATATCTCAGGAGGCAGCATTGGAATCTGTGAGGTTTTCTTTGATGTTCTGGATGGCTTCAGTACTGGACAGGATTGGGTGACAGCGTCAGCTTCTCTTCTGGGTCTTGTGGCCTGAGGAGAGACCCACCTATGCCCCTTGCCTGTGAAAATATAAACAGAGAGCCCCTTTCTTTGGGGTGTCAGCAACCTGGACATAGAATTATGGCTAAGTGACTTTTCCATCTCTTCTGTGTCCTTCATTTTTCTCCAAATGTGCTGCGTCCATCTAAGAAGAGTCCATCAGCTTTGTTCTGCAAAAACATAAATGTATGGCCCTTTCTCCAAGTGATTATAGACCTGAATCCCAAATGTGATTCCCATCTTTCTGGGACTTCTTAGGATGGGCTTTTTTGGTAGAAGTGAAAAATATATTTACCTGCCCTAATCTTGCTGCAATTTTACAGCAATAATAAATAAAGATTACAGTACAATCATAGAAAATATGAGACAGAAATAATGGAGTCAGACACATTGTATGGTAGCATGCTCACCTACTGGGAAGCCATGATCTCCACAGCAAGTCCATGCACAGCTTGAGCAGGTAGTTGGGCACTGGGGATAGACCAGGTGGACACCAAATTTATTTCTGAGTAAGGGTTATGTAAGTTGGGAGGAGGTACGTGACTAGAGGTAACTAATTACACATCACAGGCAGGGGGTTCTCTATAGGTTATAGAGCAATGAAGGGGATGATCTAGGGACATTCATGAAATAGGAAGGGATAATCTAGGGGTTTCACATGTCACAAAATGGGAGGATCCCAGATTCATGATGGCAGTCTAATCTTGATTTCCCTTAGGCTGGAGACATGATTTGTCCCCAGCTTTCAGGGAGCCATAGTCTTAACAGCAGGAAGTAAGCCCTATCTTTTGAGCCTATCCTCTGTATCAGAGGAAGCCAGCCTCCAATACATACATCACTGGTTTGATGGGTGCAGTTGTATAGCCATAATTATTATTTATTATAATAAAATTATAGAAAGCATGAAAAAGAAATAACAAGAGTCAGAAATGCTTCATGGTAGCTTGCTCACCTCAGCCTGATGTGGTCCACCTGGACAGAGAGAGGGACTTGGGAAAAGGATTATATAAGGGAGAAGAGGTGAGATGGTCTGGCAGGGTGGGGGGACAGTGGAGTGTGGGGCTCTTTACTGTGCCCAAGTCTTTTACACACTTTGGGGACATGCAAGGCCCCAAATTGCAGGTAAGGACGCACATCACAGGAAAGGGTTGTAGAGGAAGGGGATGAGCAGGGGACATACATGTAACCCTAAGGACATGTGACAAGAAATGCAGACCCTAGACGCGACATGGCAGCCTAACCTTGATCATCCTTGGGTGGGCTTGACCTCTGTCTTCTACAAGGAAATATTCTACTGGTATGCTTATCAGAAGGGAGTGAACCTACTTTAGGGTGAGCCAGGCTATTCTGATGGTCAAGGAGAGCTAATAACCCTAAGGAAGAATAGCTCCTGATCTACTTTGGTTGATCTTCAAGTGCAGTTATAGCCACATGTTGCAGGCAGCTTAAGTTAGCATATATTTGGGCGAGATAACCTGTGAGAAATCTTTGTTCCCCACAATTCTCTCTTTTGTTTTATAAAATTTGAAGAGCTGCAGGGTCAACGTTTTTATTTTCTATACATTGAAAGCTTTCAAGACAAATTTTATAGCCAAATATAGCCCAAAATTCAGACTTATGATAAATATTCTTGGAACTAGGCTCGAGGCATACCATTCTTATATGCCCTTTTGTTATTGGAGAAACACAGGAGAGGGATTGGTTTCCACAGCGGGAAGATGAAGGCAATTGTGAACATTTGCTTTTACAGAAAAGCTGCTGGCCATACAGCAGTCAGCTGTACGCTTGTAAGAGACAGCTTCACAACAGCATCAAGCACGAAGGATAGTGCGTGTGTGGGTGTTATCTTGAGAATGTGATTAGGACTTATTTCCACTCACAAATGCAGTGGTCCCCCTCTACATCAAAACCTAGCCAGCTAGACTTCCAGTGAGAACGAAGGACTTGCCCTTAAATATTCTCTTCCCTTTTGTCACTGTTGCACTGAACCGCGACAAGAACAACTGAGTCATCAGAGAATTAAAAAAGGCAAAATTTATTGAAGAAAAAAAGAAAAAAGAAAAGAAAATTCCTGCGCAGGGGTCGGCAGAATTTGATTCAGTTAGCTGACTGATGCAGTTTCTATCTCAACTTAGAACTTTTATAGGGGGCCGTGTGACTTGGGATGTGCAGCCAGGCAAGCAAGCGAGTTACAGAAGCAAAACTCTGCAGTTCGCTGAAATTGTGATATCATCTCGGTACACGAGGGGGTGAGGCAGGGGTATTGTGTAGAGAAGGGCCAAGG
>PVJH01047756.1:0-11061 GCA_004026705.1 Nesogale talazaci | reverse complement strand
TGCGGTCGCCCACCAGCACGCGCAGGCTGACGTTGGCGCTGAGCGCGGGCGAGCCCTGGTCCCGCGCCTGCAGCGTCAGCTGGAAGGCGCGCAGCTGCTCGTGGTCGAAGGCGCGCTGCGCGATCACCACCCCGCTGTGCGCGCCCACGGACACGTAGGACGACAGCGCGCGCGGGTCCAGGTCGCTGGCCGCGATGGAATAGGACACGCGGCCGTTGGGTCCCAGGTCCGGATCGGAGGCGCTGACTTGCGTGATGGAGGTACCAGGAGGGTTGTTTTCTGGCACGTGGACCACGTAGGCGGTCTGTGGGAAAGTTGGTGCATTGTCATTGACATCTGCGATGTGCAGGATGAAGCTTTTGCTGGTAAACAGGGGCGGCATGCCACTGTCAGTGGCTGTGATGGTGACGTTATACTCTGGGATCTGCTCCCGGTCCAAAGTTCCATCAGTTACAATCTTGTAGTAATTCTTTGAAGAGGACTGGATCTTGAAAGGAATGTCCAGACCTATATCGCATGAAACTTCTCCATTTTCCCCAGAATCCCGATCCCGTGTTTTGAAGAAGGCGACAGCCATTCCGGGAGGGGTGTTTTCCAAAATCTGGTCCCAAAGAGAAGTGATAAATATTTCGGGGCGGTTGTCATTTTTGTCCTGAACCTCTATAATTATTTTACACTGTGTGGAAAGAGATCCCCGGTCCTTTGCTTCCACGTTCATTGTGTAGATTTCTACTTCTTCAAAATCCAGAGCCTGATTGGTTGTAAGCTCTCCCGTAGTGGAGTCCAGGGAGAACACGTGTTGGGCTTTGTCTGTCACTTCCAGTAAGGAGTAGGTGACTTCCGCATTCATGCCCTCATCCTCGTCTGTAGCCTTCACCCTCAGCACAGAGGTGCCCAGGGGCACGTCTTCTCTCAAGCTAACCCTGTACACGGCCTGGCTGAACACCGGGGGGTTATCATTGGCATCAACCACGTGGATCTGAATCTGCACAATGCCACTTCGAGGAGGGTCCCCGCCATCCAAGGCCATCAGCACCAGTTGATGTGCGCTCTGCTTTTCTCGGTCCAGGGTCTTTTGCAAGAGTAATTCCGGGTATTTACTACCATCGGGATTGTCCTTCACCACCAAGGAAAAATACTCATTAGCACTTAACTGGTATTTGTTCAATGAATTCATATTAATATCGGGATCTTTTGCAGACTCAAGGATTGTTCCCATTCCTAGACCAGTAGATTCACTGATTTCTAAGTCTATTTTATCCTTACGGAATTGAGGGGCATGGTCATTAATATCCTCAACAACCACAACGACATGGAAAATATTTAAAGGATTTTCCACCACAGCTTCCAGCTGCAACTCACACAGTCTTCTCTCTTTGCATATCTGCTCCCGGTCGATTCGGTCCTTCACCAGCAAGTCCCCGCTCTCCAAGTCCACTTGGAAATGCGGCTTCTCCGAGCTAACGCGCAGCTTGCGAGCAGACACTTCGGGCGCGCTGAGCCCCAGGTCCCTGGCCAGGCTCCCCACCACCGCGCCCCTGGCCAGCTCCTCTGGGATCGCGTAGCGGATCGGTTCGCTGAGCGCGGGCCCGAACAAAGACAGCAGGAAGGCGAACAGTACCTGGCTCTGGCCAGCCGGCCGCCTCTGTGCGCGGCTCCCTCCCATCCGCGCTCGGTTCTCTGCGGGCTCTGCTCCCCGCGTTTCCGGATTGACGACGAAATCACAGGCCTCGGTGTCCCGGGAAGAGTCTTCGGCGCGGGGACAGGCAGAAACTCGGTCCCGGGGCTGGGGATCCGTGTGCGCTGGGCAGGGTCTGCGTGGCTGAGCGCTCGGCTTCAGTTTCCTTCTGTGTTTCTGGCTCTGCTGAAAATCTCAGACCCGGATCCCCGGCGTAGGCGCAGGCTCTGCACTGGCCGACAGCGGCGCCCAGAGGCGGAATATGGGACTGTAGCATGTCTTTTCTTTCCATCTCTAATCCAGGCAATCTTTTTTACACTCCAGTTGCTAAACTACTTGAGTCTTATAGATAGGGTCATGACGTTCATATATTTTAATTCACTAAAATGAGAATTTATTTTAAATATGTAAAACCATTTAAGATAGCAAAGTGATAAACAGTTCAAAGTTGAACTGCTGTCCCAGTGTCCACTGCTGCCCAGTTCTTCCTGCCAGGGTCCATCACTGTTGTTACTGTCAAGCTTAATTTTCCACGAAGCTGATAGTGCTTAAATAAACAAAAATTTTTTATCTTCACCCCAAACCCACATTCTTCTGGAAAGTGATCATTTTTCCATATATATTTAGGAACTAGAAGGCAATCATTCCCATATTCACTATACTCAGATTTCCTTGTACTTCATAAACCAGAAGCACTTGTTTACAATATCCACAATGTCAAGGACTAATTTGGATTAATATTTTCAAAATAAAAGGATTATTTGCGTCAGAGCTGTATTTTTGGCTCTGATGGAGAGAAATTTACATAACTTGATGGCTAATAGCTATGAAAAGTACACTTTCTTTCCACAGACCAATCATAGACCACATGAAGTTAGAGATTCGTGGACAAAAAGATTCTGCAGTGTTGCCAGTATGATTACGTTTGGAAATGGCCAAGTGTATGTTGCTATGAATTGTTAACAGTACACTGAAGAAAAGTTTAACTCTCCCTTGGAAGTATATAAGTCTCTGTGAAAAATATAACCACAAAGATGATTGTTTTCCCTGGAAAGAGCATTCCGTGGCCTGTGACTTTGGGTTGTGTCTCCAGTAAAGCTAGAGTGGTGATTTTTTTGGGGGGGAACATCACTGCTCTCCAGCGGTGGGAGTAGGAGGCCCAGCCCCACTGCTGGAATTGAACCTCCGTCCCAGTGGGCTGCAGTCCCGCGCACAACCACTACGCCACCGGGGCTCAGCCCTAGAGTGGTGATTTTTGTTGCCTATTTCTACCTTCAAAACCAAAGCATGCCCAGAAGAGGTCTAACATAAGCTAGAGTTTCAGCAGTTGTTCACACAAGAAGAACACAGACTGACACTGACACTGGATACTCCCTTGTTTATCCAGACCCACTACCATAGCAACCTGATTTAGAGTTTCTGAGACTCTATTAGAAGTTGTCTCTTGTAGTAAAGAAGTAGGAGGCAAAGGACATTTATAGAGGTCTAAATACAGGCGTGTACATATGTAAATATACTTATATGTGATGACAGTGAAATAAATCTATGTGCATATATTAATAGGTTTAGTGCTAAGGTAGCAGATGGACATTGAACCTCCACTCAAGTACTCCCTCAATGCAAGAACATTTTGTTCTGTTACACTGGCATTCCATGATGCTCATCTTTCCAACCTGATCACTGAAGACAAGTGAGTGCATAAGCAAATGTGGTGAAGAAAACTGATGGTGCTCAGCAATCAAAAGATATAATGTCTGGTGTCTTAAAGGTTTGAAGGTAAAGAAGCAGCCATCTAGCTAAGAAGCAACAAAACCCTGCGGAAGAAGCACACCAGCTTGTGTGGTCACAAGGTGTCCAAGGGTTCAGGTATCAGGCATCAATGAACATTGTGAATGATGTGGAGTGGGGACCCAAAGTCCATCTATAGGCAACTGGACATTCTCTTACAGAGGGTCATGGGGAGATGAGCTAGTCAGGGTGCAGTGTAGCAGTGATAAAGCATACAACTTTCCTCTAGCTCTTAAATGCTTCTTCACCCTCACTATCTGTTCCCAATTCTACCTTACAAATTGGCTAGACCAGAAGATGAACACTGGTACAAAAAGAAACTGGCAACACGGGGAATCTGAGACAGGTGAACCTTTCAGGCGAGAGTAGCAATACCGGGAAGGTGGAGGGAGGTGGGGTAGAAAGGGCAAACTGATTACAAGGATCTACATGTAATACCCTCCCTGGGGAATGATTCACAGAAAAGTGAGTGAAGGGAGACATCGCTCAGTGTAAGTCATGGAAAAATAATGGTTTATAAATTATTAGGGGGCATGGAGGGGAAAACATAAGGAACTGACAGCAAGGGCTCAAGCGGAAAGGAAATGTTTTGAGAATGATGAGGGCAACATATGTACAAATTTCCTTGACACAATGCATGGATGTATGGCTTGGGATAAGAGTAGTACAAGCCCCCGATAAAGTGATTTTTTAAAAAAGAAGTCATCACTTGTAATCAACAAAATTATAAAATATAAGTCATTGCAAAACTAATCATAGCAGCCTTAAGACAAGAGGTCTTCACTGGGACTGGGTGAATATTTACCAGAAAGTAAAAGAAATCATTCTCCCTCTCTTTTTTTTTTTTTTGGTGGCATCACTGCCCTGGTGGGAGTAGGAGGCCCAGTCTTGCTCCTGGAGAGCTGCTACTGGATTTGAACCATCAACCCTGTGGGCTGCAGTCCTGCACACAACCACTACGCCACTGGGGCTTAGCCCGAAATCATTCTTAATAACCAATCATCGCACTCTTGGATGATTTTTGAGCCTTAGCAAGTAACCATTGCACTCTTAGACATTTTTTTGCAAGAGGCAAATGCCTTTGAATCTGAGGGCAAGTGAAGAAAACTCAAAAATGGAATCTTTGCATCATGCTGCAAGGCTACAAGTTAAACAATGGTAAATTACAATGTGAATAAAAGCAGAACTCACTGGAACCAAAGGGGTATCTTCTATGGGAAACCTGGAATCATCTAACAAAGCCAGTGGATCCTTTTTCTCACAGCTGTCGTGGCTGATGAGCGTGTCTGCATAGTTGGGTTGCGGGAAGATAATGTGACTCTTCCCAGAATCCGCGGTGAGGGAGACCTCATGAGAATAGGTCTGCAAGAAGGCTCGGACTCCGTCCACACCCACGAAGTGTGAGGTTTGGATACTAGTCAACGCGTTGCCAGAAGTCTGGAGGAGACGCTTCCTGTGCCAGCGCCTCAGTCTCAGCGCCAGCAGCACAATGACAAAGGCCAGGAAAACACACGAGACAGTGGCCACTGCCACTACAAGGTACAGCGTGAGGCCTGAGGCATCAGGGTCTGCAGGGGGTTCAAGCTTGCCAAGATCAGCAAGGACATCCGGGATACTGTCAGCCACAGCCACCGTGAGCGTGACGGTGGCTGAGAGAGGGGGCTGGCCGTGGTCCTGAACAGCCACCACCAGGCTCTGCTTGAGCGCGTCCCTGTCCTGCAGGGCCCGCGCAGTGCGCACCTCGCCCGTGTGCACGCCCACCGCGAAGAGCCCTGGCTCGCTGGCCTTCAGCAGGCGGTAGGACAGCCAGGCGTTCTGCCCGGAGTCTCTGTCCACCGCCACCACCTTGGTGACCAGGTAGCCGGGCTCTGCAGAGCGGGGAGCCAGCTCTACACCAGTGGAGCCATCCGTGGGAAGGACAGGGTATAAGATCTCAGGAGTGTTATCATTCTGGTCGAGCACAAACAGGTTAAAAGACACGTTGCTGCTGAGTGGAGGGTCCCCACTATCACACGCTGTCACTTGCATTTGCAACTCTCGAAACTGTTCATAGTCGAAGGAGCGCAGTGCATACAGGATACCAGTGTCAGAATTGATGGAGATGTAGGAAGACAGAGGCCCACCTTGGATGGTGTCTTCAGTCAGTGAGTAAGTGACTTGGGCATTCTTCTCGCTGTCCGGGTCCTGTGCAGTTAAGGAGAAGATGGAGGCGCCCCTGGGGTTGTTTTCTGGGAGGTAAGTGGAGTAGGAGCCATACGTGAATGTAGGTGCGTTGTCATTGATGTCTGCCACGTGCAAAGTGAGACGAACTTCCGTTGATAGGGCTGGACTTCCCCCATCGGTGGCTGTTACAGTGATATTGTAAGACGACACCTGTTCCCTGTCGAGGGCTCTGTTAGTCACCAGTCTATAATAGGTGTCAATGGATCTTTCTAATTTAAACGGTAGATCCCCAGAGATAGAGCAGGTGACCTCCCCGTTCTGCCCAGAGTCCAGATCATGCACATTCAACAGGGCTATCACGGTTCCCAAAGGGGAATCTTCCATCACTGGACTAAACAGAGATGTGACAGTCACATCTGGATTGTTGTCATTTACATCTTCAACTGTTACCAGAACTTTTGCCGTTGCAAGATAGGCTCCCCCGTCTTCCGCTTGTATTTCGATTTCATAGATGTCGGTTTCTTCGTAGTCTAAATTTTCTGAGAGTTTTATTTCCCCAGTGATTTTATTTAGCTGGAATTTCAATAAATCTGCGTCAGGTAATTTTCGAAATGAATATGTCACTTCCCCATTGGCCCCTTCGTCTTTATCTGTGGCGGTGACGGCCAGAAGCCGGGTGCCCACGGACAGGTTCTCAGGAACACTCACTCGGTATTCAGGCAAGGTGAAGACCGGTGCGTTGTCATTTGCGTCGAAGACAGTCACGCTGATCAGGACGGTGCCAGACCGGCGTGGGTCACCCCCATCAGAGGCCGTGAGGACCAGGTGGTGCACCGCCTCTTCCTCCCGATCCAGGGCGCGCTCCAGCACCAGCTCAGGATGCTTGACGCCATTAGCTCGGCTCTGAACTTGGAGCGAGAAGTGCTTATTCGCGCTGAGCTGGTAGTTCTGGAGGGAGTTTACGCCCACATCCGTATCCACAGCTTCCGGGAGCGGAAAACGCATCCCAGGAGGGACGTTTTCGTTAATTTTTACATCTAGATTTTCTGCTTGGAATTTGGGGGCATTATCGTTAATGTCAGTTACTTCTATTTCTATCCCGAAAAGCTTCACCCTATCTTCAACCAGGATGTTGAAAGTCACCAGGCAGCGCGCGCTCTGAGCGCACAGCTCCTCGCGGTCGATCCTGCCCGCGGTGACCAGGCCGCCGCTCCGCGGACTCAGAGCGAAAAGCTGCGACTTACCTCTGGAGACGATGCGGACCCCGCGCTCCGCCAGCTCCCGGGGCTCCAGCCCCAGGTCTTTGGAGATGTTTCCCACGAAGGAGCCTTTGTCCAGCTCCTCGGGCACGGAGTAGCGGATCTGCCTGGCCCTGGATCCCCACAGCATGCCAAGGAAAAACCAGAGCAGCACCAGCCCACTGCGCTCCCGGAGATTCCTTAGAGCGGCCATTGTTGTCTGGAGACGCAATTCGCGCAACACGCTCTTAGGCACCTTGTGTGTTTCAGTCCATTCCTTTTTCTTTCGCCCGGTGTGGGGAGTCTCTGTAAGCTGCACACCGTTAAATCCGAAGTGAGTTTGCCCTGCAGCCCCAGATTCAGTTTGCAGGGACTGTGAGCCTTTGTGTTGTGGGAGTTCCCGGAATACGGACGCAGACCTCCTGAGGCAACCGCTCTCCTAGCAGGTGAACAGCGACGCTCAGAGTCCTAGGGAGTTACTGCACCCTTTATAGGAGCGTCCGCCACAGAGAGCAAACGCTATTCTCTTTTTTGTTAAATAGTTTATCTTATTTATTAGATTCTTGTACTAGCATAGGCAAATTGATAGCTATTTTTAGGATTCTTGGTGGAGGATAAAGTGGAATGCAAGTACTATTAAATATGTAGTGATGGTAATAGGATATATTCACACTGATTTTTCCCACTAGAAACAAGCCCTTTTAAAAGGAAAATAATGTATATTTTATTTGTGCTTCTAGCTACATTTGGAAGAGTTTTATAATTGTACTTAATTGTGATTTAAATGGTCCAGTTGTATCTGGTTAGCATTCATATATCTCTTATAAGATCATTCATTTTAAAACTTTTTAAGATTTAGAATTTTTTTTAGATATTTATTTTTATATGTGGGCATCACTGCCCCCTGGTGGGAGTAGGAGGCCCAGCCTTGCTCCTGGAGAGCTGCTGTTGGGTTTGAACCACCAACCCTGTGGGCCTCAGTCCCGCTCTCAACCACTACGCCACCAGGGCTCAGCCCTGATTTAGAATTAATTTCACTAATTTTGTTTAACATTAATGTTGTAGGTAGCTACTTTAAAATATCATTTTCCAAAATTATTTGGGGCCTTAATGAGTCAAAATACACTCCGTATAGGCATGCACTCTAATATATTAAGGTGAATTGAGCAACATAATAAATAATAAGCTAAAAGGAATCTTACAGTTGAGAATTAGAACAATTGCGTTGCAACGAGAAGGAACTACAAAATTGTAATTAAAGTGAGGTAGACATGTTTTCCTTTAGATAAGCTTTTAGGTCCACCTTGCCTCTGGAAGAGGCCATCAGGGTGACCGGAAACAGACTCTTACAATGTTCAATATGGTGTTCATGTCACGTTATAATCGTAAGATCCTATTTCACATATCACATCTTGAACATTAAGTAAAACATATCTCTAGGACATAGAAAAATTTTCAGAAAAGATGTACAATTCAAGTTGGCAATATTCTATCCAGTTAATAGAAAGTATGTTGTGGTAGCTACATAATTTCACATCAACTTGAAGTGGAGGGGGGAGCTGGCCAGCCAATCAACTCAGGGCCAGTTGGTTCCTCTTTGTGGGCGTGACTTCTTCATAATAAGCGTTCTGGGAACCTCCCCCCATCTCTCTGCTTTACCTTCATGCTGGCAAGCCATGCTCAGACCCGCACCAGCCATGGGTTGCTTCCACAAGACTTCACCTCCTGGCCTCTGATCTTCCTGCATTCTGCATCATTGCCTGTGACTCTGTGAGTCTGAAGAGGGATTTATGGACTACTACCGGACTTAGGGACATGATCTGGACTAAACTGATGTGCTTGCCTGATGTATCATTACACCTTGATATAAGTCTCTCCTATACATCATGTTTTTAGGTCAAACCTTCTCTAATCATAGTACTGATGGCAACATAGAGAAATTCTTCTCTTAGGCAGTTTGTACGAAGCCCAAAGTACAGTGGTCCACACGACTCCACTTTCTTTCTTTCTGCAGAGAGCTGGAGGGTTGGATTTGTGCATCTTTCATTTGCATTTCCCAGAAAGGTTTTTGTCATCATGCCTCCAAATATGAACACTTCAAAAATTGTATCCGTTTTAGTCTTTTTATTTTATTTTATTTTTAGGCACCACTGCCCTCTGGTGGTGGGAGTAGGAGGCTCAGCCTTTGCTCCTGGGAGCTGGAATTGAACCTCCATCCCAGTGGGCCGCAGTCCCGCGCACAACCACTACGCCACCAGGGCTCAGCCCTCCTTAAAGCCTTTAAAGCAAAAAATCAGAGACCGGAACAAAAGGTAATGACATTTCATTTGACTTATCAGAAACTTGAAGAAACACTTACAATATAGAGAAAAAGAGATGGGAATAAGTGCAATCTGAGCTCCATGTAAAGTAAGACTTGACTTGCAGCGTTATAGTAAGGGAATGTAGAAACCCCAACAGGTGAAAAGAAAATGTTCTCTCCAGCAGTGAGTGTTCAGTTGAGGGGACCACAGATTGATCCTTCTTCCAAGAGAAAGGAGTACATTGATAGCTTTTGATAACTTTGTAGATGGTTTTAGAGAGTTCCTGGAGCTGCTGAACAAACCATCCTTGGATGTTTACAATGTGGAAGAAATATTAAAATACATGGAAATATCAGGTGAGTGCTGGATTGCTAGCTTCAAGGTTGATGCTTCAAACCCACAAGCTACTCGTTAATTGAAAGTTGAGGTATACACATCAGTGGAGATTGAAACCTTTGGAAACCCTATGTAAAGATACTCTATGGATTTGATGACAGTGGGTTAACAACACCTTAGAGATTCTTTTGTTTTGTCTTTTTGTGGGCATCACTGCCCCCTGGTGGGAGTAGGAGGCCCAGTCTTGCTCCTGGAGAGCTGCTGCTGGATTTGAACCACCAACCCAGTGGCCCGCATTCCTGCACATAACCACTATGTCACTGGGGCTCAGCCCCACCTTAGAGGTTTTTTGCCAAAAAAAACAAAAAACCCAAATCTTTTAAAGAGTATTTGCATTAAGAAGAAGGACTTTCAAAAAGTTCCATGGAAGATTTCTATTGTCTTTTTTTCTATGGTCTTTTAATTTCATTTTTCCCATTAAGTTTGTGAAGCCCCCCCCCCCCCAGCATTTAGTGCTTGTATAATTTTTTTGGGGGGCATCACTGTTCTCTGGTGGTGGGAGTAGGAGGCCCAGCCCTGCTGCTGGAATTGAACCTCCATCCCAGTGGGCCGCAGTCCTGCGCACAACCACTACACCACTGGGGCTCAGCCCCCCCTTGTATAAATTTTTAATGAAAAAACAAACAAAACACAACTCATATCCTAAATAGGAGATGGAAAACTTATGTTAAGTATCGGCGGAGTCAAACAGGCAAGATTTATTAATTCAGAAGCTAGAGAACCATTACCTTTACTTGGCTACTCAGAACCTCACCCAATCGCTTCAATGCAGTCAAAACCTTTTCAAAATAAATGTCTTAAAAATTATCAAAAAGCTAATATTACGAAGGCAAGATGATGACAAGCTATCTCTTTTGCAAATAGAATTCTAGATATGAAAATGAAGCCGTTCCCTTGAAGTATAGGAAATGAGCGGATTAGTCACAAGAAAACTCACCTGTGCTTCAGTCTCTTGCTGCGAAGTCAAATCATCCCTACGAAGTGGAACTAAGTCCCCGGAAGGATCGCCGCAAACTATGTCTTGTGTGGAATGCAAGGGCTCACTACATTTTAGGAAATTAAACTCTGTATTTCCAGCCTGCGCAACGTAGAAATTGTAGGAATAAGGTAAAGTTCCCTCGCTGTAGTTGGGAGGAACCACAGATCCAGATTTGGAGCAGAAACCCCGCGGGAAGCAGCTGCGGGTCTGAGGGCTGGAGGATCTTCGTAGATGCAAGGCAACAGCCAGAATCACCGCGAGGAGGAAGAGCACAGAGATCAAGGCCAAGGCCACAACCAGGTAAAACTGCAGCTCAGCCTGCGGATCAGAGGGCTCAGGGCGATCGCTGAGGTCCGGCAGCGCCTCCTGCAGGCTGTCTGCGAACACCAGGAGCAGCGTGGCGGTGGCCGACAGCGGCGGCTGTCCTCCATCTCGCACAGCCACCAGCAGACGCTGGCGGGTCGCGTCCCTGTCCCCCAGCGCTCGAGCGGTGCGCACCTCGCCCGTGCGAAAGCC
>PVJH01047755.1:0-11145 GCA_004026705.1 Nesogale talazaci | reverse complement strand
CCACCACCACCACCACCCCGCTATGTCTTTTAAGACCTGGTGGGAAGCAGCGAGGAAAGCGCTTTGCTGCAGCCCAGTGGCCGCTGAGAGACCTTGGGAAGGAGTCCTCCTGGCAGTGCGGAGAAGCCGGCGAGGTTGGCCCAAGGCCGTGAAGCTGGGACCTGGTGCAGGCGGCGGAAGCACAGAGGAGTCCTTCCTCCGTGCCAGACCCTTGTCACCTGTGGCCTCATTTTGCTGCTTGCAGGGGGAAACCCTGGTGGGGTCGTGGTGACGTGTGGGCTGCGATCTCCAGAGTGGGGAGCCAGAAGCTCTGGGGGAGAGACTGGCCTTTCTACTCCCATAAATAATTCGTCTGGGAACACACACACACACACACACACACACATACACCCCGGTGGGGGAGGGAGGGGTTCCGTGATGAGTCAGCACTGAGTCCAAGACAGTGGGTTTGCTTCTCTGGATTTGACAGCCTAGAGCCGGTACTCTTGAGCGGCGCGATCAATAAATACTTAACGCTCTTGGACATTTTCAAACGCTCCGTTTATTCACTGCAAACACACATCAGACAATCTAATAACCCTAACGTTAACTTATACCGTAGCATCACTCCAAACAGATATCAGGAAGAGGGGCAACACCCTGGGTTATTATTTCAGCATCAAAGTTCCAATAAGCATCGCCTTCATTGGGGGACTCACCCCGGGGGGAGAGTTGGCACCAGCAGGAGTTGATGGATGTCTCCTTGGTTCCGAGCTCTCTGAAAAGTCGGTGGCCCTGCCCGGGTTTAAATCAGTAGTTTAGCTGGGTTTGGGGCATCATTCTGGTCTTATCAGAGTCCTCCAGACTTCCTGGGATGGGTCTTCAGACCACCTGTTGTCTCTTGGCCATGGCTCAACTTTTCAGCTGAGCCTAAATGTCACACTGTGTTTCTTCCCTAAAATGGAGTTTCTTGTGTTTGCTTCTTACAAGGTAGTTCCATGTCTTGCAAGGAAATTCTATAATGCTCTCAACTCTCTACCCACACTCTTATTGTTGTTGTTGAGTGACGTCTATGGCAACCTACAGCACCACTAGCACAATGGAACAAAACACTGTCCGGTCCTGGACCATCTTCAGGCATGTGGTTGCTGGGACCCTGTGCTTGAGGCCAATAGTGCAGCCTCGGGGTCCATCCATCCTGTCGTGGACCTTTCTCTTGATCGCTGCCCCTCGACTGTATCAAACACCACACCTTCTCGAGAGGCTGTCTCACCATCATGGCCTCCATGGAACATTCTGGCCGCGCTTCTTCCAAGACAGATCTGTTTGTTCTCTTGGCGGTGTCTGGTACTTTCATATTCTTCTCCAGTGCCCTCACTAAAAGGGCGCCTCTCCTCCTTCAGTCTTCCTTATTCAATGCCCAACTTTTACCTGCCAGTGAGGGGACTGAAAATACCTTGGCGTTGGGTGAGGTGCACCCCAGACCTCACATTAACCGACCTGCTTCCAGAACCCCTAAGGAGGTCTTGTGAGGCAGATCTACCCAGTGGAGCATGTCCTGTGGTCTCTTGACTGCTCTTTCTATGAGCACTGATTGTGGATCCAAGCAAGGCAAACCTCCTTGATAACCTCGTAGATAAGGAATACCTGTGGCCCGGGTCTAAGCCATTGAGGCCCACTGAGAAAATAACATGAGGGCCAACACCAGTTGGGAGGAGAATCCAACCCAGACCAGCTCAAGACCTGTGGTCAAGGCAGAAGTCAGACACGCCTCTACTCTCCCACTGTTCCTCCCACCCATTCTCCTTCCCCAGTAGATGTGATCACCGGGTGTAGAGGCCACACAGAACTCACAGGCAATTCTCACGATGATGTGGGAATGATTAGGGAAGTGAACAGGTCACCACAAGTCAGAATCATAAAATATTTGGTCCACAGCAATGCCTCTCTCCAGTCAGCACCCATGTCTCTCTCTCTGGTCCTCACGTGGTTCTTTGGCCTCTGCCTCCACTGGCCCAGGGGATCTGCCTTCTGCCCTATCTCACTGCCTCATGGGCTCAGCACTACTCCTCCGCTCCATCTTAGCGTGGCTGGCCCCTCTGTTATGTCTCAGGGCCTTCGGGCCACAGCCTCTGCGCCTCTTCCAGGCAGACAGGGATCTCATATGCATTCTGCTGGTGGCAGTTGTTTCTTAATATTCTTGCTTCTGGCGTGGTTCTCTTAGACACAGAGGAATGGAGAGAAAGACCAGCCCTCAGGTTAGAGCCCCCTACACCGTACTTGCCTGGTCCCATGGAGTTATTTGGTGGAAGTTGTAGAAGAAACGCATAGAAGGGCCATAGTTAAGTCCTTTTCAGCACACCCACTCAAAGGGCACAGGCCTAAAGACATGTGGCCAAATGGGCAAGGGATATGAGAGGGTCTTTTTTACAGATGGAAAAGCAACCCTGGGGCCCCCAAGGGCTTGCTCAAGGGAACTTGTTCATCCTCCACTGCCCAGCACCTCCATTGCACCCTCACAACCTCCAGGGCCTTCACCAGGTACCAGAGCTGGTGGGAGATAGGATTGACAGCTATCAAAGTGTCTTTGCTAGTCTGGGTGACGTAAAGAAACAAATTCATATACATGCATGTGTGAATAAGAAAGAGGTTTATTTACAAGAGGAAATGAACATTGAGAAACTTCTCAGCCCAGTCCAATCCACAGTCATAAGTCCGATATGACCCCAGATGTCTGGTACCAATCCATTAGTCCTCTTCAGACTCATGAAGCACATGCAATGACACCAGGACAGTCATAGGACTGTGGGTACAGAGTCTTCTGTATCCAGTGACAGTAGAAGCATCTCAGCATTGGCAGGAGACTCTACGTGGCTTTTCTGGTTTTAGAGGTCCAGTTACATCAGACTAAGTCCATGTGACTTCTCTGGGATTTCTCACAGGAAGTCAGCTCATAAGTCTCTCAACTCCAAAGGGGAAATACGGCCAGATTTCCCAGAATTCTCAGGAGAAAGCCATGCCCACAGAGAGGTCTCATTGGCTATCTCCAGATTGACAGGCTAGATTCCTCCTCTACACTCCCAATCTTCAAATTGAAGCCAGATTAGTGACTGCCAGTGTCCAGGGCTACAATACTCCCTCTCCCTAGTAGCACTGGCTGTGTGGTCCCTGGGTTCTCAGCAGCTGTCTCCTAGCCCTATACCTTCTATGACAGGAGTCATGGCACTGACAGTTGGGGTTTAGTTCACCCAGTCATTCATTCACACACCTGCCCTGCCCTCTGTCATGCTGCCTCCTATTTACCAGCACTATGCTAGAGAGAAATGTGATGGTGGGGGATTGTGTTAGGCCATGTTGACCAGAGACACAAATCCAGTGACACTCAGATCTGTATAAGAAAGAGCTTCATGTGCAGAAGCTTTATATAAAGACTTGGTTGGAAATCTTTATAAAAAGATTTTATAAAGTCATTTTATTGGGAGCTCTTTCTTTTAAATCATTGTATTGGGGGTTCATACAGCTCTTACCGCAGTCCACACATATATCCATTGTGTCAAGTACATGTGTATATGTGTTGCCATCATCATTTTCAAAACACTTTCCTTCTACTTGAAACCTTAGTATCAACTCATCTTCTCCCATCCCCCACCCTCCATCCCTCATGAACCCTTTATAATTTATCAATTTTTTTTCATGTCTTACACAGATCTTTGTCTCACTTCACCCATTTTTCTGTCCACCCCCCTGGGAGGGGATTATAGGTCAATCATTGTGATGGGTTCCCTCTTCCCATCCCCACCCCCACCTTCCCATTACCTTCGGGAAGGTATTGCTAATCTCATTATTGGTCCTGAGGGGTTTATCTGTCTTAGATTCCCTGTGTTTCGAGCTCTTCTCGGTACCAGTGTGCATGCTCTGGTCTAGCTGGATGTGTAAGGTAGAATTGGGATCAGGATGGGGGCAGCGGGCAGAGAAGCATTACAGAACTAGAGGAAAGTTGTGTGTTTCATCAGTGCTTTGCTTCACCCAGACTGGCTCATCTCTTCCTTATGACCCTCCTGTGAGGGAGTGTCCAATTGTCTACAGATGGACTTTGGGTTTCCATTTCACCCTACCCTTCATCCACATCAATACAATTTATAAAGAAGTGCTTATGTATCAAGAAAACAGCCCAGCCCAGTCCAGCTCAAGTCTACAAGTTTGATACTAATCCATGAGCCCCTCTTCAGACTCACACAGCCATATGCAATGATGAAGAATGAAGGCTGCACAGGTTGGTGGATGCAGAGTCATGAGGATCCATGGTCAGTGGAAACGGGGCAGGGATCTAGCAACTCTCAGGGTTACTGGTAAGGTCCCAACAGACAGGAAGGAGATGGACAAGAGAGAGAAAGAGGTTCCCAGGGCCCTCCTTATGAGAAGGGCCCCCTCCCCCAGGATGCACCATCAGACCTGATTGACAAGTTTGACTCCACCCCAAACCAGGTGTGTCTAGTTGATATCAAACCATCTAACTACCACAGGGATTGGGGTAATTAGACCAGGCACTCCTGGGTAAGGGTAGAGAGAGTGCCCAACCTATCAATTGGGTTGAAGCCTGATGAAACCTCCTTGGTATCCTGAGACTTTTTGTATGAGTAAAAGACTGACATTTCTCTCTCCCCTTCCCCACTTCCCCTTTCCCTCCCTTCCCCCTCCCACCTTTCTGCTTCTTGGAGCGCTGCCTGCCTCCAGGGCTAGCCTTATGTGAGTTGCCCAACTCTGAGAGCTGCCAGCACCCTGTCATATTTCCACTGACTGTGGATCCACATGACTCTGCACCCACCGGCCTGTGATCTTCCAGCTTCCCGCTTCACCTTTGTTGGCATCATTGGCCTGCAGTTCTGTCAGTCTTTCAATGGCACAGTCTAGCATCAGACTTATGGACTTAAGTTGGACCACACTGTGCTGTCTTCCTGAAATACAAGGGTTACCCCCCCCAAAAAAAAAACAGACCCAGAATTGTGCTGGGGGTAGTGGAGCTTGCATAGTCCACATTTTCCCCAATAGGCAAGCATCAAGCAACTCAATTTGAGTTAGTACCCCCAGTGACATCACCTGGGAAGGTCCTCTCTGGTCACAGAGAATTTTTTCGTAAAAGCAGTTTCAGTCAAACCTTGTTTTTTGTGATGGATGATTTCAAAAAAACAGCATGCAGCTGTGAAACTCCGTTTGCAGCTTGGGAAACATACCACTGAAACTGTTATGATATTGAACACAGCTTACAAGGACAGTGTTATGGGAAAAAAACTCAAGTGTACAAATTGTTTTCTCATTTCAAAAAAGTAGAAAAGCCAATTGATGACAAGCTTCATTCTGGACATCCACCAACTTCCTGAAAGGATAAAACTGTCGACTTGTGGCACATTTGGAGTTCATTCCGCCAGGTCAGACTTTCCATCAAGCATGTTATTTAGAGGTTCTGAGAAGATTGTGTGACAAGAAAGGGCTGGCTTGTGGCAGACTGCTTTTTCCAACATAACAATACACTTGTTCACGTCTCAGTGTATCTCAGAGTAGCTATCTCTGTGCACCAGTCTGGGGCAAAAAAAAATGGCATGTCTTTCTTGCCCCCACACCCCTTACTCAGCTGACCTCATTCCATTCAACTTCTTTTTGTTTCCACAAATGAAGAAGGACATGAAAGGACAGAGATTTTGACTATGTAGAAGAGGTGAAGGAAAAAAATTAAGGCGGTACTGTCAGCCATGAGTTTGAAAAAATGTTTCCAAGAATGGAATCACAGATTTGATAAATGTATTAAATGTAATGAAGAGTACTTTAAAGATGGTAAGTTCGTTTTGTTAAAAAAAAAAAAAACTTAAATACGTAACTCTGAAAACATATATATAGTCTTTTGGAGGACACCCTTCCTATATTTACTTCCTATTATAAAGCTCTCTCTTGCACAGAGGTGAGTGCAAGTGGATTTGTTTCTCTCATCAATCCAGCCCAACACCCTGGGGAAGGCAGAAAAGGCGAACAGGGCTGCATGATGAAGATCAGTCAACAAGCAAACATGCAGGAGATTTTGGACGGCAGTCAGTGGCGAGAGCTAAATGAAACAGGGCGATGGCCTAAAGCTTGACTGCTAGTGTCTGAGCGTACTTTGTACGACTGCACCTGATACACATCTGTGCAGAACTCCCTCTGCATCTGCCTCTCCCCCACCAGGTGTGATGGATTGAAGTCAAGGCCTGGCCTCCCATGCCTGTGTCCACTCCAGGGCCTGACGTCAAGCGGCATGTCAGGTGAGGGCACCAGTGATACTTGCTGAGGCTGAGAGACCAGAAATAAATGGCTAAAGGCCCCCCCCACTGTTAGCACTGGGGTTTGACACTGGCTCCAGAAAGGGAAACCATGATTTTTCTGGGAGGACCCTTACTCCGCATGGTCACTTGTGTGTTTCGCCCAGTCCTCAGAAGCAGTCACTGTCACTAACTCCATTTTACACATTTGGAGACTGACGGTCACCCTTCTAAGAAGGGACAGGGTTTGACGGACACATTGCCTTAGGTAAATCTGCCCCCATGAGACCTCTTCAGAGTACTGAAAAGCAAAGACATTACTTTGAGCACTAAGACGTGCTTGACCCAAGTCATGGTATCTTCCATTGCCAAATATGCACGTGAAAAATGAACAACGAAGGAGGAACACCAAAGAATTGATGCGTTCAATCTGGAGGGCTGGCAGAGAATATTGAATGTACCATGGACTCCTGAAAAGACATACTAGTCTGTGTTGGAATAAGTATGGCCAGAGTCTTCTTTACAGGCAAGGATGGCAAGACTGCATCTTACTTACTTTGGAGAGACCCATCCCGGGAGAAGGACATTACACTTAGTAAAGTAGAGGGACAGTGGGAAAGAGGAAGGTTCGCCACGAGATGATGGACCCAGCGGCTGCAACAGTGAGCTCGGGCCTAAGAACCCTTGTGAGGATGGGGCAGGACTGGGCAGTGTTTTGTTCTCAGTCAGAACTGCCTCACTGGCACCTCACAGTGAGAGCATCAAGACTGGGCTGAGGACAGCCTGGTGTCAGCCCCTGTGTTTCTATGACCAGCCACCCAGCAGGCCTTCCACTCGATGGCCAACGCTGCAGGGAAGAGGTGAACTGCAAATGGAGAGAGAGAAGAGGTCTGTGAGCCTGAGCACATCGCATTGCCTCTCCAATCCTTCATTCCCGCGGGTCATAAAATGAGGGCAAATGGGGCTATCTCCCCCAGTTAGCTTGGTTAGTACAGAGTAGAATAGCTCCTTAGACTTTCTGAGACAGTAGGTCTTTCCAGGACCAGTAGTCTCGTATTTTTTCCCGCAGAGTGGATGGTGGGCTTGAACAGCTTGACTGCACAGTTAACCATCCAATGTTTACCCAACAGCACCACTAGGGCTTTTTTCATGCCTACTCAGATGGTTCTATTCAAAAAGATGGGTGATAAGAAGTGTTGTCCAGGATGTGGAGAAGTCGGAACCTTTATTGTCCGCTGAAGGAATTGTAAAATGATGTGGCCACTTAAAAAAAAAGGCAGTTCAGCAAGTCCTCAAAAAACTAAGCATACAGCTACTTTCTTCTCACTGCCCCCAGGTCCCTTCTGACCCAAAATGACCCTCCAGAACAGGGGAGAACTGTCCCTTTGGGTTCCCAAGACCAGAACTCTTGGAGAAAGGATAAAGTCATAGAATCCAACAATTCCACGTGCCGTGCAGGTATATTATATCCAAGAGAAATGAAAGCACATATACAAACAAATGTACTTAACATTGTAGTATTATTATAACACCCCAAAAGAGGAAACCATCCAAACCTCCATCAACTGAACATTGTGATGTGTCCATACAATTGGACAATAAAAAGCAATAAAGTACAGATGGATGAGCCTGAGAAACACTCTCCTGGGTGAAAGAAGCCAATCCTGAGAGATCGTCTGCTGCACCACTTCACCATATGACAGATCTGGAAGAGGCAAAGCCAAAGAGAGAGACGATAGACCACTGCTTACCCAGAGCTGGATGGTGAAGAGCAACTAGCGGTTGATGAGTAGGGGGTAGTTGATGTCTTCTTGGGCAATGGTGGGAAGTAGACAACTCTGTGACTCTCACGAAGCCCACTGAGTTGTGTGGGGAGAGGGAGGAGAAAGAGTATTGATGCCAAAGCCCCACTTGGAGAGTTGTTGTGAAGGTCCCATCAAGTTGGTTCCTCCACAGAGTGACCCCATGTACAACACAGCCCAGTCCTGTGCCATCCTCACAAAGGTTCTTCAGTGCAGCCACTGTATCCCTCCATCTTCTCGAAGGTCTTCCTCTTGGCCTCCCTACTTTACCCTTCTCCAGAGGCCGGTATCTCTTGAGAACATGTCCGAAGTAAATAAAGATGAGGTCTTGCCATCATCGCCTTAAGGAATATTCCGGCTGTACTTCTTCCAAGAAGATCTGTTTGTTCTTTTGGCAGCCCATGGTACTTTCAATATTCTTACTCATCCCCAGAATTCAAACGCCTCAAGTTGTCTTCTGTCTTCCTTATTCAGCGTCCATCTTTCACAGGCACATGAAGTGATAGAAAATACCATGACTTGGGTCAGGTGCACCTCAGTGCTCGATGTAACATTCCTCCTTTTCAACACTTTCCAGAGATCTCGGGCAGCAGATATACTCACTACAAGACAGTCTGCTGTAATTCGTCTGAAGGGCGGCCATGTAAAGCAAGGTGTCAGGTGACTCTACTCGGCCCTTGTTGAGAATAAGCAACAAATCGAGAGAAATAAAGAGGCAAACGCAAACAACACCAACAGAGGGAAGAGCAGAGCTTGGCCATTAAGTTATCAAGGGCAAATCAAGAACTCGCCAAATGGCAGGCACCACCGTAACAGAAACCAGAAAGAGGGTCTTTGAAAAGTCAGTGCCAGGGTTGAGGCCTGCACACACCAATGCTCACGGAACTGCCCCCGACCAGAAGCAGCGCACTTTTCTGACTCACATTAACACCTGGTACGGACAAGTGTTGCTAACTGCCACAAGGACTTGGTCCACCCTAAGGAAGCTTGGGACACCACCCTTCCCCTTCTCAATCCACGAGTCTGATGGGGCTAACTCCTTGCTGGTCGATACATGAAGCAGATGTGACCAGTTTTGCAGCCACTGTGTCTATCAGTCTCTTTAAGGACCTTCCTTTTTCACTGTGCATACATGTTATCAAGCATGTTACCTTTATCCGGGGACTGTTCTTTCCTCATAACATATCCAAAGCATGTGAGACGATGTGGGAACAGGTCCAGCGCACAGGAAAGTGAGGGAGGCAGAGCACCAACGCAGGCTCCGGAGATCGGGCTTGTCAGCGCAGACAACAGCGTTTGCAAGGCTTATATAGGTTTGATTGACCAATCAAATAGCTTCTTTCACTTACTTCCTGGTTTCCAAACACATCCTTATAAGATCATGAGTTTGTGGCATGGAAAATTATTGGCCCACACTGTGGGCTATGTAAATGAGGTATTCCACTGTTATATAAATGAGGCATAGCTGGACGAGCCAGTCCATCCAATCACATCACAGTGCCAACCATCCAATTGCATTGTAGGACGCTATCGTTCAATAGAATTACAGGGGCTTAGCTGTTACTATGGGGACGCTAGAAACATTCTGATAAGCTGTATCTCAGAAGTTTAAGGCAGAAGGCTATCAGGTAAGCTGGTCCGGGGTTTTATTGCCTCAAGACTGGAGTTCCAGGAGTCATGGAAACATGGGATACCCAGCAGCTTCTGCCTGACTCAAGACCTGGATACTCCAGGAGACTTGGGAGCATGGGGTCCAGCTACCCTGGGGCATGGATTACTACACAGTAGCTTCAAGACCACTCCAGGAGGTGAGATGCAGCAGTAACCTGTACTTTCTACACCTTTTTCCCAGATTCACAGGTCCTACCAAGAATGGCCCCACAAGACAAAGTTTCTCCATTCTTGCCTTCCAGGAACATTCTGGCTGTAAGGCTTCAGAGGCAGGTCTGTTTGTTCTCTTGGCAGTCCACGGCACTTTCCACATTTTTTATAAACACCATTATTCAACTACATCAACTTTGCTTCATTCTTCCTTATTCACTATCCAACGTCCACGCATAGGAGGCCATTGAAAATACCATGGCTTGGGCCAGGCGCAATTTAATCCTCAAAATAACATCCTTGCTTTTCAACGCTTTGACGAGGTCTTGTGAGGCGAATTTACCTAATGCACTACATCCCTTGATCTCCTGACTGCCGCTTCCCTGTGAATTGAGTGTGGATCCAAGCAAGATGAAGTCCCTGATAACGTCAATCTTTTCTCTGCTTATCAAGGTGTTACCTGTTGGGTCAGTTGTGAGAATTTTGGCTTTCTTTATATTGAGTTGGTTTCCCCACTGAAGACTGCAATCCTTCATTGGCAAGTGCTTCAAGCATTCCTCATTTTCAGGAAGCAAGGTTTTGTTATATGCCCATCACAGGTTGTTAATAAGCCATCCCCTAAACTGATACCCCATTCTTCTTTTTGTTGTTGTTTTTTGGTGGGGGGGAGTTTTTTGGGGGGGGTTTGTTGTTTTGGGACATCAGTGCCCTCTGGTGGTGAGAGTAGGAGGCCCAGTCTTTGCTCCTGTGGAGCTGGAATTGAACCTCCATCCCAGTGGGCTGCAGTTCTGCGCACAACCACTACACCACCGGGGTCCAGCCCTACCACATTATTCTTAAGAGGTAAACTGAGGCCGAGTTCAGACAATGACACAAAGCAAAGGGTGGTTTCATTAGGGGGAAAGACCTTTGGGAAGGGTAAGGGAGAAGAGAGAGTGTGGCAGAAGCATCTTGAGCTTCCGGGCAGGTCCTGCCCCTACAGTATAGGTTAAGGGAGACGCATCTGGTACTGGGACGGTGAGATATACATATATATATGATTTGAGTTGAAGGTGAGTATATATATATATATATATATATATATGATTTGAGTTGAAGGCACGTGGATTGTCAAGGGGAAGAGAAGTTCCCAGTGCTGTGGTTGCTAGGAAACAGTGGTAGGGAGGGGAAAGCTGTGTTCTGCCCAGGTGGGGGTCATCTTGCTGCTGGGAGACAATACAAGGGAGGGGGCGTGTTCTGCAGGTGAGGTAAGTCCT
>PVJH01047754.1:0-11194 GCA_004026705.1 Nesogale talazaci | reverse complement strand
GGTGCAGAACCAGATGCCTTCCAAGGCCAGACTGAGCCACCACATGACTTGCCTGGCATATCATCCCCCGCGGTTCAGCAGCTGTCCGTGGCCAGGCTGCCTCTGCAGCCTCAGACAGGACAGAGGCTCAACCCTGCCCTCGGGGGCTCAGACTCGGCACTGGTCATCTCCTCCCCACGTCCTCCCGGGATGGCCTTCTAGCAATTTGGGGCCTGGTTCCTCCTCCCTGGCCCTGCAGGGTACCCCAGAGAGAGGCAAGCGGAGGAGGTGTCAGACACCCGTGCCTGACCCACCACCACTGTCTCTGTAACTCTGAACGTGAGCACCACGGCACTGGTACAACAAGTCAGGGAAGGGTTGGCGCTCTAAGGCCCTCAGACCTGGCTTCAGGCCCACCCACCCCACCTTCTAACCTCTTGGGGCAAGAGCAAGGTATACAAACCACTCACACCCCACCCCTCCCTTCCTGTGTACTCAGGCCCGCCTGCCCCTGCCCCCCCCCCCCCCGGCGGGGTCCTGGCACCCAATCTCACACAGCTGGTAGGAGCTTCTCAGACCAGGCTAGGGAGCATGTCCGTGGAACTGGTAGCTGCCCCCCACAGGGCACAGGTCCCTTCCCATGGAAGCCCCTCCCCTCAGGGGTCCCTGTCTACACGCTCGCAGCACAGCAGGTGTGCACCCCTGGGGTTCCCGGGCCTCATCAGGGGTCGCTGACCACTCCCCTGAGGCCCAGCCGCAGGCATCCAGACCTCAGGGTCCCCTGGGGAGCTAAAGGGTGGGGGGACCTACAGGAAGAAGCATCCTTACCCACAAGGCACACAGGCAGCTGAGGGTGCATCGGAGGATGTGGCTGCAGGAGCAGATGCTGCAGAAATGGGGGTTCAGAGGCACAGAGCCTGGGTGCTGCATCGATCGAGACCCCCAGCCTTTTCCAGAGCAGGAAGAGAAGGCCAGGGCATGGAGGCTGTCACCGCGCCAAGGGGAGAAGTTCCCAACCCAGGCCAGCTGTCAGGGAGCCACGTTGGGGCTGGGGTCCACAAGAGGACTGGTCGCACTGGGGCACCCCTCGGGTGGGTGGGGTGGGGTGGGGAGACCCAGTCAAGTATCCACCTCCCCCACCAACCAGGCTCTGGACTCTGGCCCTTATGACCAGGCCAGCCTCTAAGGTCCCAGCAATGTCGCTGTCCCTGTCCCTTTCACAGAAGAAACCCAGAGGCCGGGGAGCAGAGATCAAGCCTGGGGTCCTGAACCAGGCCTGCCCCCAGCACTCGGCCATGCCTGCTATGTCCCATTGGCCGGCCGTCTGCCTCCCCATCCTTGCCGGGGGACTGGACTCCACACCCCAGCCACATCTTGCCCCCAAACTGCAATGACCTGGAACCCTACTGTCACATGGCTTGGCCTGAAGGGATCTCGGAGACCTCTTCCACATCAGAGTCACCATGAGGAGGGGCAACGGGACCCAACGCATGGGGTGTGTGTGTGTGTACAGGACAGTCTCAGGTCTGTCCCTACACTTGGGGGAGCCACAGGTGCCCCCACCCCCAGGAAAGCCCGAGCAGGGCCGGGGACCCGGAAGCAGTGTGCGGAGGTGAAGGGCAGGGAAGCGGTGTGGGGCCCATGGGAACCACGGAAATGGGCTTGTGCCTGCGGCATTGGAGAAAACCAGTGAATATTTCATGTCTTGGGGAAAACTATGCTTCCTGCTTCTCCAAGGATGGGCTCACAGAGGGGAGGGAGCCCCCTCGGTGGTGGGGCTTGGCCTCTCAGCAGGAGTGGCACCGGATGGGGCTCCTGCAGGGGTCAGGCAATGCCCTCTGGCTCCCCTCCAGGTTTGGGGGGTGCTGGGAGGAGTTTAGCCCCCAGCACCCCCTCTGCCCTTCCCTTTTGTTCGCCCCATCTCTTATTTAAAGCAACCACCTCCCACTGCCAGCTGCTGCCTGCAGCCCTTCGAAAGGAACATTGGAGACATGGATTATTAATAATATCCCAGGCTCTTCAACACCCAGGGTGTGCCAGGGGCTCGGGGCAGCACCTGCTGCGGGGAGCGGAGAGGGGGCTCTGGTATCTATTCCACCACCAGGTGTATATCCCCATTTTAGAGGTGCAGAGTTGAGGCCCAGAGGGGAAACAGCCTGCCAAGGTCCAGGAGAAGCTATAAGCTGCACAGCCAGCATCCCCTGCTGCTGTAGACCCAGTTCTTAACCCCGGCCGGGTCTGACTCCCAGGCTGGGCAAACTTCTCCCACCTCAATGCCCTCCTCTGCGAGGGCTGGCTTGCAGCACCTGCCCTGTTCACCGTGGGGGGAAGCGGGGGAGAAGAGCACAGGTGACCAGGCCACCAGCCAGATGTGCTTTGGAGTTGGCGGGGCAGTCGAGGTTTGGGTCAGGGGCCATCTGGGATGCCACTGCCTTAGAGTTACAGTCCCGGAACCCCACAGGGGTGGCTCTACCCCTGTTCAATGGGGTCCCTGGGAGTGCGGGAAGTCAAGGCGGGAGAGAGGCTAGACTGCGGGCAGTCTTCTCCAGGGCTACTCATGAGCAGTGGCATGCCGTGGCCCCAGCTCACCTGGGCAGGTGTCTGTGCGGCCTGGGTAGCAAGGATTGAGGATTGTCTTGTCTTGACCACGTATCCAGGATGCCTGGCCCAGGGCCTGGCAATTTTATAGTGTGGGGGGAGAACAGGAGATTATATATATTATTACATAATATTATATATATATAGATAGATAGAGAGAGAGAGAGAGAAGCACCCTGTATCCCCAGCCCAGCAGAAGAGGCTGGAATCTCAGTGGCGGATCTCAGGATGCCAGGGGGGCACAGGGGCACCAGTGAGTCGTTCCCGCAGTGAGGCAGCCCTGCAGCCTCCCGGATTCGCTTCCTACACCTGCTTCCCCAGAAAAGGTGCAAACCCAGCCACCCCAGGAGTGCCCCCCACCCCCAGGCGCAGCTGGGGAGCTGTGTGCAGGCTCGCGGGGACGGCGCCGGACCCATGGGAATCCTGACATCACGCGGGCCTCCCGGGTCCCTAGCGGGAGGGTGCAGAGAAGAGGCTGGTGAGATGGGTCCTAGCCTCTCCCGTGGGCATCAGCGGAGGCCTGAGAGGCCCGAGTGCTCCAGGCCGGCTGACCTGTGCGGGTGCTGCCAGTGGGAGCCCAAGGGCGGCCCTAGACTGTCCTTTTATGCAGCCCTGAGCCGGAGCTGCTGGGCCCCCCTGCAGGATCGTGCCCTGGAGGAGGAGGAGGAGAAGGAGGAGGAGGAGGAGGGCACACAGATGGGGAGAAGGGGCACAGAGTCAGAAAGGGCTTCCTAGAGCAAGGCTGCTCAGAACGGGCCACAAGGAATCGCCGTGGCCATTCAGGGACGCATGTTTCCAGTGGGAGCCTTTGTCTACCCCCCTGCCCCAAGCTGACCTTCTTCAGGGGCTTTCCTGATCACCAGGGTGGGGGCAGGACCCCTGTTCTCTGAAGCTTTCAGGAGCCGAGGGCCTGGCATCAGGTGCCCCTCTAGAGCCCCCTGGCAGCTCTGAGGGATGGAGAGAGATGGCCCGGCCGGCCCCCACAAAGATTTCAGCCCTGGAAACATCCCGTGGCAGTTCGAGCCTGTCTTATAAAACTCTAACTCACTGCCATTGCGTTGATGGGGACCCTAGAGGGCAGGGCAGAACTGCCCCTGTGGGTTTCTGAGGCTGTAACCCTTTATAGGAGGGCAAAGCTTCATGGGCTGGCTGTTTCAAACCACTGACCTTGAGGTGAGCGGCCCAGTGTGAAACCACCAGGCCACCAGGGCTCCTGGGAGTCACCATGAGTCTAAAGCGACTGCCCCTCTTCTTCATTGTTTGGCTTTGTCTCAGGGCTCAACGTGGGTCGTGTACACAGTTGGAGCTCAATAAATGCTTATTAAACGAATGCCTTGTCCTGCCGCTATTCACTCCTGAGACCTTTCAGGGGGTGCAGGACATGTGGCAGACACAGGAGCCACCCAGAACAGTATGATGTCCAAGATGCCACCGTGGGGGCTCGAGACAGAGAGAGGCTGTGGGGAACTGAGACCAGAAGAGGATCCCAGGGCTGGACGCCACGTGGGGCGGGGCGCCAACGCAGAAGAGGCACTGTAGAAGTGGTGGAATTAGAGAATGTTTTGTTGTGTCTGTCTCTACCACAGTTAAAAGATGATAATAGAGTACACCTATAACAATGGGTACAAAAACAAACAAACAACAAGAAAAAATGAGCACAGGGCAAATGTGCTTGACACAGTGGATGGATGGATGGATGGATGGTGATAAGAATTGTACGAGCCCCTGGGCTGAGCCCCGGTGGCGTAGTGGTTGTGCACAGGACTGCGGCCCACTGTGATGGAGGTTCAATTCCAGCTCACAGGAGCAAAGGCTGAGCCTCCTACTCCCACCACCAGATGGCAATGATGCGTAAAAAAAAATTTTTTTTTAAGGGCTTAGGGCTGAGCCCCGGTGGCATAGTGGTTGTGCACAGGACTGTGGCCCACTGGGATGGAGGTTCAATTCCAGCTCACAGGAGCAAAGGCTGAGCCTCCTCCACTTGAGGGCAGTGATGCCCCCCCAAAAAAACAAAAAAAATTATTAAAAGATAAAAAAAAAGAATTGTACGAGTCCCCAATAAAATGATTTAAAAAAAAAAAACCCTGAGTACAGGGAAGGAGAAAAGATTCTAAACTTGATTACGGTGATGACTGACTTCAGGAGGCCCTTGGAGGGCTACCTTGGACCTCACCCAAAGAGCCTAGAAGTGGGGGACTGCAGGTCCCAGCCATCACAAGGAAAGTAAGTGGGTGGAATGGGGGGGATAAGGGGGGGACAGGTACCTGCTGGGGAGGCGGGGTGCAGCCCTGCCAGACAGAAAAAGGGTTGTTGGTTAGGGGAGGCAACAGATGCGGGTGGACAGCCGATTACAGCCAGTGTCCGGTGCCATCCCCACACCCCAGCTCAGGGCCCCAAGCAAAGGGTCAGTCTCCTGGCGGGTTGGAGCAGAGAGGAGAAGGGCGGGGCGGCTGTGCTAAATCCACTGCAAGTCCGGGTCTGCCCTACCCTGGGTCACTTGGCCCGTGGCCCCTTCTCTTATCTCGGCCTGTTCTGAAGACTGCTTCCCCCAGAAAAATCCTGTTCAAAAGGGGGGGGGGCATGCAGAGGGGGATTTGCACTTCTCCTAGATGTGCCCTTGGGATGACTGGGCTGAGTGCATCTTTAAGCCTTCAGCCAAACCTATCCCCCGAAGCCACTTTAACATCAGACAAGGGTTTAGCTTCACTCTGGAAGAGTGTCAGCCTTGAGCGATGAGCTTTTTGGAAAATTAACCGCAGGAAGCCCCACAGACAACTCGGGCTGCGAGATGCCCCCCGAGGACCAGAGCATGAAGACCTGCGAGTGAGGAGCAGCCAGAAAAGGCCCCTGGGCGCCGTGACCCTACCCGCGGGGTCCCGGGACAGGACCTGGAGAGACCATGGAATGGGTGGGCGGTTTGCTGGGGCGCCCGACCCAAGCCAGGGTATTTCCCAATCGCCTCTGGTGGGTGTGGACATTGAACATTGAATGGGAAAGCTGGAGAAGCCTGGCTCGGCCTGAACGGTGGTGCTGGACAAGAGTATTGAACGCGCCGCGGCTGCCAGAAGGACAAACAGATCTCTCTTGGAAGCCGTACGGCCAGAGTGAAAATGAGACTTCTCCTTCCAGAGTTGGGACATGTTGACGGGGGAGACCGGTTCCCGACTGGTGAAGTGAAGGGACAGCCAAACAGAGGGGATGGACCCAGGGACGGCGACGATGGACTCACACAGAAGAACACTGCTAAGGATGGGGCCAGTGTTCTGTTCTGCTGTGTCCAGGGTCGCCATGGGTCGGAACTGACCCTATGACATCGATGGACAACACCCCACCTCCCTGCGGTCCCTTGGGCCTTCTCCAGATGAGCTCCGGCCTCCTCCTCCTGGAAGCGGCGCGCCCCTGGGAGGCTTGTCTCTCCCAGGCTGGCGGTGCAGGGCCGCCCTCTCCTGGCCATGAGTGGGAGCTACACGGCTCGCCGAAGACTGCCTAGCCAGGACCTGCATGCACAGAGGCTAGGGGCTCGTGGGCAGGGCCGGCGGGACTCCTGGGCCCCTACTGTGCTCAGTCTCCTCTCTCTTCTGTTGTCCTGGCTGCCGGAGCCCCAAGCCAGGGGCAGACTTCGCGTCCGTTCCTCCTCCACCCACCACCCTCCACACTCTGCCACCCTCTGCTCCAGAAAGTAGACACACCAAGCCTAAGACCTTCCAGTTCCCTTCCGAGCAGGGGCCTCCCCCCCACCCACTATCCAGTCTTCCCAGTGTTCCTCCACCACTTGTCCCACGTCTCTGGTGGCCCTGGTGAGGCCAGGAGAGAAAGCACACACAGCGGGGGAGCCACCGGCCCCCAGCACACAGCCAGGGGGCCGGAGCAGAGAAGTGGACTCTTCAGAGACCTTAGGGCAGCTTTCCTGAACGAACCCCGAGAGGGTCGCTCTGAGTCCGCTTCACCTTGTTGGCCGTGATGTGGCTTTTTGGTTTTCATTCTTCTTGAGAGGGGTCCACTGCTCTCGGTGGGAAGATGCCCGGTCAGTCTGAGCCTGCTCCACCACAGTCTGACGCCTCGCCCTAGAGCAGCGGTTCTCAAGCTGGGGGTCGGAAGACCCTTTCACAGGGGCCGCCCGATTCTTCCCAGTAGCAAGTTGACAGTGATGAAGTAGCGACGAAAATAATTTTACAGTGAGGGGGGTCACCCCCACAGGAGGAGCTGGATGCAAGGGTCACAGCGTGAGGAAGGTGAGAAGCTCTGACGTAGAAGAAGAGGGCTGGCTTACGTCACCCCCGGAACAGAGGAGGAAACAGACTCAGGAGGAGAAGAGCGACGCTCATGGTCACGGTTGCAGGGTGCTGTCCCTGGGGCTGTGGGAGATTTGCTGGCGGCTGTGGTTAGAGTACGTCCCTCCAGGGCCTGTGAGGCTGAAGACAGGGTCTTTGCAGAGGGAACCCATCCACAAGGTGATGCCCAGCGTCACGGGTGTCCTTGTAAAAAATGCACGGGCAGACAGAGGAAAGAGTGACCGGGTGACTACACAGGCTGAGATTGGAGCTGCCCCTTCCAAGAAGCAGGAAGAGGATGAGCAGGCCCCTCCCCAAGCAGGAGCCCGGCCCTGCCGACCCTGGATTCCTGGGTTCTGGCCTCAGGCCTGGGTAAGGGTGATGCTGTGGTTGGAAGCTGCCCACTGATTGGAAAGAGATGGTGCTTGCAGGGGATGGGATGAAGATAGGACTTTTCCACAATTATAGACTCAAGTATTAAGCAAACTATTTCAAGTTAGCTATTCTCCCTGAAGCTCCCAGTTATCTGAGGCCTTTGTGTGTCTCACTATAAAGCTGACTCCCCTGCTGTGAGGATGACGGTTCCCTTCCCTTGAAGCCTGTGGTTGGCTTCACATGCTGCTGTTAATGATCTCTGTGTAACCTGTTTAGCTACATCCAGGAGTCTAGGGTCTGGTCTTGGGACGCATACTTCCCTTTCCTATAACCTGGTCCATATGGCACAACCCCTTCCTGTGGCGTTTGTCCTGGCCTATAATTAGGGGCCTGGCATGGCTCCAGAGGGTATATAAGGATTGGACATAAGATAGAGGCCCTCTCTCCTGCCCCTGAGCACCAGACGCTCTCGGTCCCTCTCCCTCATGTTCCCCCACTCGCTGTCTCCAGGTGGACGGGGCCCCATTGGCGGAGGTGAGCCTGCTACCCTGATGTGCTATGTGTCTGACTCCTATTGTTTCTTTCTCTCTCTCAAGCTCTCTATAACCTCATTATAATAAATAATAATTATCGCTGTGCCACTGTGCCTGTTGAACCCATGATGTCTGCATCAGAAGCTGGCTTTCCCTGATAGCAGGGAGCCCTGGTGAGGGACGACGCACTACTGACGGAGACGTCATGGCGGAGCCTACCAGCAGAGCTGCGGGAGAGAAGACCTGGCCGCCTGCTCCCGTGAGGGCCACTGCAGTTCCACGCTGTCCGGGCAAACCCCAAAGTCCCTGCCGGCCAGTCGCTCCCAACGGAGAGCTCCCAGCCCCCACCCCGTGTGCGTTTCTGAGACTGCCACGCAGGACGAGTAGGAAGCCTCCTCATTCCCCCCAGGAGTAGCTGTGGGTTTGGAACTGCTGACCTTCAGGCTAGCAGCGCAGCCCACCACACAAGCCACACGGGCCCCAGGCCTGCCTGCTCTGCCTGACTGCTTCCGCTGCTGCTGCTGCACAGAACCTTCAGGTCGGGTCCGGCTCACAGCACCCTGACCCACACCAGAAGGAAACGCCGCCCGGCCCTGCGCCAACCTCACCAGTGTGCCTGTGTGCGAGTCCAGGATGGCAGCCGCCTTGTCCATCCAGCTCGTCAAACGAAACGCCCTCCTCTCTCTCGCCGTCCGGCTGTTTGATTACACATGATGTCCTTCCCCTGGGACGGGCCCCTCCTGACAATGCGCCTAAAGCACGCAAGAAGGCTCGGCACGCTGGCCTCTCAGGAGCCATCAGCTGCGCTTGTCCTGAGACGGCTCCGGGGGTCCTGTTAGTGGCCCGTGCCACTCGCAAGAGTCTTCCCCAGCACCACCGGTCAGATGCGCGGATGCTTTTTTCGGTCTTCCTTATTCGGTGTTCGACTTTCACCTGCGTAGGAGGGGATTGAAAACAGCCTGGCTCTGATGGACATGGGGCCTCCACTCAAGTATTTCCTCCATGCAAGAACGCTTTGTTCTATTAAATTAGCTTTATATGCTGCTCACCTTCCCGACATGATCACTGAAGGCAAACGTGTGCATAAGCAAATGTGGTGAAGAAAGCTGATGGTGCCCAGCTATCCAAAGATATAGCATCTGAGGCTGAGCCCCGGTGGTGCAGTGGTTGTGCGCCAGACTGCGGCCCACTGGGATGGAGGTTCAATTCCAGGAGCGGCTCCACAGGAGCAAAGGCTGGGCCTCCTACTCCCACTACCAGAGGGCAGTGATGTCCAAAAAACAAACAAACAAATAAAAAGATATAGCATCTGGGGTTTTAAAGGCTTGAAAGTAATCAAGCAGCCATCTAGTTGAGAAGCAACAAAGCCCACATGGAAGAAACACACCAGCCTATGTGATCTAGAGGTGTCGAAGGGATCAAAGGTATCAGGCATCAAAGAACTAAAAATTTTATTAATGTAAATGAGGGAGAGTGCAGGTTGAGGACCCAAAGTCCATCTATAGATAACAGACATCCACTGACAGAGGGGTCGCAGGCAGGAGACAAACCAGTCAGGGTGCAGTGTAGCATTGATGAAGCAGACACCTTTCCTCTAGTTCCTCATTGCTTCCTCCTTCCCACTATCATGATCCTTATTCTATCTTACAAATCTGGCTAGACCAGAGGATGGCTAGACAGATAGGAACCAGAAACATAGGGAATCCAAGACAGATGGCCCCTTCCGGACCAGTGGTGAGAGCGGCAATACTGGGAGGGTGGAGGGAAGGCGGGATGGAAAGAGGGGACGATTATAAGAATCTACAAATAACTTCTTCCTTGGGGTATGGACAATGGGAAAGTGGGTGAAGGGAGACATCGGAAAGTGTAAGATATGACAAATAATAATTTATAAATTATTAAGGGTTTATAAGGGAGGAGGAGAGGGGAAGGAGGGGGGAAAGGAGGAGCCAATGCCAAGGGCTTAAATAGAAAACAAATATTTATGAAAATGATGAGGGCGACGGATGTACAAATGAGCTTGACACACAATGGGCTTATGTATGGGTTGTGATAAGAGTTATATGAGCCTCAATAAAAGGGTTTTTTAAAGGATTTAAAGAAAAAGAAAGTAGTCGGCTTAGGGGTTCCACAGTTCCGGGGGTGGGGTCTGGCAGAGGAAGGGGGGGAAGGAGACTGAAGAGGCAATAACAACAGGTACAGGGGAAAGCAAGGGATGTGCAGTCTGCAGTGGGGAGGGTGTCGCGTTCCTGGCCATTTGATTAATCAAAATGTACCCGAGAGGAATTACTGGGAGGTGAATGATGGGTAAACGTGATAGTGAGGCAGGAGAAAAGAAAAAGAGGAAAGAACAAGAAAGTGAAAATTATATATATGTATGTAAAATATAGATATGTATATACTATATTTTTCAGACCATAAGACACGTTCGGTTTTTGTTTGTTTGTTTTTGTTTTGGGGGGTCATCACTGCCCTAGTGGGAGTAGAGAGCCCAGCCTTGCTCCTACAGAGCTGCTGCTGGATTTGAACTGCCAACCCTGTGGGCCGCAGTCCCGCACACAACCACTACGCCACTGGGGCTCAGCCCCACATCCAGTTTTTAGAGCAGGAGTACAAGAAAAAAGATATTGTAAAGCAAATAGTACCAGTATACTAAAATGTCCTGGGGTACTACACCTTTGGTCTAGAAGACAGACACACCCTTTTATCCCCAACTTTTTTTTTGGGGGGGGGTACCTTATGGTCTGAAAACTATGGTATATAAGTATATAAAGATAGGTGTATTTGTTATTTTTATATATAGAGAGAAGTACAATAAGAATGCAGATGGACTTGAGGCCTCTACTTAAATCTTACCTCAGTACAAGAATAGTAATGTGGCAATGTATAGTACAAACCCTCCTGACACAATCGCTGAAGACAAAGTGTGTGCATAAGCAAATGTGGTGAAGAAAGCTGATGGTGCCTGGATATCAAAGAAATAACATTTAGGGTCTTAAAGACTTGAAGATAAACAAGCGGCCATTTAGCTGAGAAGCAACAAAACTCACATGGAAGAAGCACACCAGTCTGTGTGATCATGCAGTGTCAGTAGGAAGAGGTATCAGAAATTCAAAGACAAGCAATCAAATTGAAATGAAGGAGCATAGACAAAGTGGAGACCCAAAAACGATCTTCAAGATAAGTGGACAGTCAGTCCCTCACAGAAGGGATGATATATATATACACTGATGAAAGACACAACTGCCCTCTAATTCTTTAATATTTCCTCCCCTTACTATTATGGTCTGAGTTTTACCTCATTAATCTTGCTAGACCTGTGTATGTTCATTTCTACAATTAAGTTCCTTTGATGCATTAAATCCGAGACAGGTAAACCCCTCAGAAATAATAATGGGAGTAATGATTCCCTGAAGGTATGGGACAAGGGGAGCAGAA
>PVJH01047753.1:0-11084 GCA_004026705.1 Nesogale talazaci | reverse complement strand
TTTTTTTTTTAGTTTTTTTAGGCATCACTGCCCTCAGGTGGTGGGAGTAGGAGGCCCAGCCTTTGCTCCTGTGAGCTGGAATTGAACCTCCATCCCAGTGGACCGCAGTCCCACGCACAACCACTACGCCACCGGGGCTCAGCCAATTCTCTCTCTTTTTGTAAAAATCATTTTATGGGGGCTTTTACAGCTCTTGGCACATTCCCTACATCATTTAAATCAAACATGTTTGTACTTTCATTCTTTTCTTAATCATTTGCCCCACTTTGGATAGAATGTTCTTTCTCTTCTGTTTTGCTCATTATTTCCTACCTAACCAGTAAAATCAAGCTTAAGGATTGCCTTCTGCATGAAGTCTCCACCAAGCCACATAGTGTCTGAGCACATCTCTGTGGTATGATGAAGCAATTGGATTGTGTAAGCTCCTACAGGCCAGAAAGACACACTGGTGTGCACCAGTAGTGTCCTCTGGATGTCTGTTACATGCGCCTGGCACAAAGAGATGATTCCCTCTGTATTCAAATTCTTCCCACTTGGGAATCTTTTATTTTTTATCATTTTTCCTGGAAACTTCAAATATATTTTTTCTTTTTAAAAAATATATATTTATTTTCTTGTTGATTTTGTTCAGAATATGAACATCAAAACATACACCAATTCAATAGTTTCTTTATGACATTGGTTACTTTCCTGAGTTGGGCAACCATTTTCAATTAAATAACATTCCTCCTCAATTAATTTAAACCCTTCACCCTCTACGTTTTCTATCTAATCTTCGAAGTTGCTGCTGTCAGTTTGATCCCATACAAAAAGGTCTCACAAGAGCCAAATACTAAAGTGACCAAATTTTAAGCGGGACACCATTGACCGGGGAGGGGAGCAGAGAGGGGCTCTTGATTAAAAATTTGGTCTATATGGAGCAACAAAAATGTTCATAGAATGCAAAAATAAAAAAAGGATGCAAAAATAGTATTGAAATACATTCATTTAATTTTAAAATGCCGCAGAATATGGGACAAATTGTTAAAAAGTGGACATCTGGTCACCAAGAAGACTTTAGGGTTTCTTTTTAATGTTTAATCAGCTCAGGGCAATGTTTCAGGGATCCATTCAGACCTCCATGCCTTCAAAGTCTGCAGTCCATGAGAATTTGAGATTCTGTTCTTCATTTCCACCCCCACCCCACTTCCAAACAGGATTTGTTAGGTAGCTAGAGGCAGAATGAAGGGTTGTCCCTCTACATGCCAAAGCCTCCCTCCCCCCTTACAAGAACTTGGAAGCTGCTTAAAGCTAGAGGCCATGCTCCCATTCAGGAAGCCAATACACATGGATGGGCCCCAATCTGGGCCAGGTGCACTTAGTTCAGCCCATGGGATCAACCAATACTGTTGGCCGTGCTTCACAGTGGAGGATCCTGAAAAGCCAGATTCGGGAGCCCCTTTTCCAACTGGCCGGGCTGCAGGTTTCTCTGGCCTCAGGTTTACATATGTAGGTGTGCAGTGCCCTGAGGGTGCCTGTGTAAAACCTGAAACTCTGTCTATCCTTTATAGAAACTCAAATTGGATGAAAAACCAGGATTCTTCATAAATTCTTTCTTGTGTGAAGCCAAGGACCAAGGTATTTCTAATCTGAGAGACAGAATTATATTCTGGTACCGCGACTCGGATCTCCAAGGTTGAGGAAGCAGCTGTTCGGCTGGACTTTAAAACTGCACTGTGCACACAATTTGGAAAATACGCCAGCCTGGATTTACCCCACAGCAGGAGTTGCCAGGACCTGCTTTTGGGTACAAGGCGTAATGTATTTCAGAAGTCCCATTCCTTCAGGACTGTCTTTCTATCTGTGCCCCCTAATTTTAAGAGAAAGTTCTCCCTATTTTCTGCTACTGGTCTGCTTTCTGTGTTTCCAGGGGCCTTGCATACACTCCCAGCCTCAATTCTTGGGAGGGGATGGAAGCACTGCTGCCTGCAGGGTTAGAAAATGTCGGCCCCCAAAGCCTTTTTGATTTTCAGTGGTCTGCTTTGCGTCCCAGCCAGGGAGACAGCCGCATGCACACATAAACCCTGTTGGTCTCTGCAGGGACTCTGGATTCAGTGACTTGCTCCCCATCCCCACCAGTTGAGTAGGCCGCATGTGGAGGCCGCCATTTTCTCGACCATGTGACTCTCCATTCCCCAGAGAAATGGCACCACCCAGTGTCCACCATTTTTGCTGCATGGCAACAGCGCACGTGATGCTGGCCAAGATGGTGTCCCCAGCTCTAAAGACATTGGGGGGCGGTACCCAGTGGGCTCGATGCTGGGGCCTGGGAGTGCCCTGGGGCCTGCCTAGTCCCTGGGGTCTGTTGCTTCCTTTCCCCGCTTCTCTTCCCCTTCACTTTCTCTTGGTCTCACAGACAAGCTGCTTGAACATCTGCCAGCGGGCGAGTTTGGGGCTTTGTTTTCTTTTCCTACGGGATGGTTTTCTATTGCGGAAATCTAGGCCAAAGGCATTCAAAAGTCAAGCCCAAGTAACTGTTAACTTTGTTCTGGAGAGGGCTTTCAGCAACACTGCTTTGAGCACTTTTCAGAACAGCTCCTGATACAGTTCTGAGGCAACACGTGTCTAAAGATCCCAATTTCCCTGGAAGGTTCCCTGAGTCACTGACCACTCACTCCTCTCCTTCATAGGTCCTGGAGCCCACTCCTGCCAGTGGTCACCTTTGAAGGCCATTGGGAGGCCACTCCGAGCAGAGGTCTCACCTTCGGAGGTCGGTGAATTCCTTGTGTCAGTAACTCCCTCCGTAGGTCCTATAGAGTCACCCCAGCTGGTGGCCAATGCTTGCTATCTAGAACACAGTTGGGGTCCAGTTTGCCGGAAAAGACTGGGGTCCCCCGCCCCTCCCTTGAACAGGAGCTCCAGTGTCACGGCACCAGAGAGGCGCGTGCTGAAACTGCCTTACTGACCTTGAGGCATCAAGCTTCCAGGTACTTTTTGTTGTTTTCTAGTTGGAGAAGTGGATGGAGTTCCCTGATGATAGAGCCTTTTATCTTTTGAGGAACAGCAAAGTCCTTCGCTCCTTGTGCACCCCAGCACCCCCAGAATTTGTCAATTATACCCCCAGCTCCGAATTTGTCAGTGTTCTGTCCTTAGTAGAGATAACTGGGGAGTTTGCTCCCCAGGCAGTCCACAGACCTTCCACCCTAATTGAACTCAAGCCAATTAAAAGTGACCCTGGCAGTTACTCTAACAAACCCGGACAGTACATAGAAAGCTTCCAGTACCTCACTCTAGCCGACAATTTCACTTGGAAGGATGCAATGGTCATACTGGGACAGACTTTGAGAAAGAATGAGTGCTCCAACGTGTTCGGAAGTTTGCAGAGGACTTACATGTGATGAATGATAAGTTATTCAGTAGGGGATACAGTTGTGCCCTTTACTGACCCTGTTTGGGATCATAATGATCCCCAGGACAAGTGAGCCTGGGAACATTTTCTGATGTGTATCACAAGTGCACTGAAGTCAGGTAGGCAAAAGGTTATTAATTATGCCAAGTGACATCGATTGGTCAGGGACTTGAGGAAAGCCCTGGGAGCTTCTTAGAGTGTTTAAGAGAGACACAGACTCAGGAGGAGAGAAGGAGAGACAATAGGGGCATTCGCAATTGCTGCCAGGTCTCCCAGATCCATGACCAAAGTGCCAAGTATTTTGTGTGGCCAGAACCGGGCCACTGGGCATGGAGCTGCCGTAGCCAGAATAGGCTCTCCTGAGGGCCATGCCATGCTGGCAAGCAACAGATGCCAAGAAGGAGGGCGCCTGCAGGCCAGTGAGTAGCTGCTCCTTGAAGACTGGCCCAGCCCAGCCAGCAAAGCGACAGGAGCTGTAGCAGATTGGGAACCTAGCAGATTGGGAACCTGGAGTGAGCCATCAATGTGGCAGTAAGGTCTGTGGATGTCCCTCTAGAGCAGTGGTTCTCAACCTTCCTCAGGCCACGACCCTTTCATATGGTTCCTCACATTGTAGTGATCCCCCAACCATAACATTATTTTCGTTGCTACTTCATCACTGTCATTTTGCTGTTACGAATTGGGTGACCCCTGTGAAAGGGTCGTTTGACCCCCCCCAAGGGGGGGGTTGCAGTCCTAGATCCAGGGCTGGCTTTCCTGTCTTTACCTTCTTCCCTGGACCTTGGGAACCATTTACAGGTGAAACAGAGTGGGCTGTTGCACCCAGACCCTTCAGAAGCAGAGCATACAGACCAGCATTCCCGAGAACTGTTGGGGAGTTTTCACCACCGCCCCAACACAGATAAGTGTTCCACAGAAAACCCTATGTCAGACCCCAGTCTTTAATCCAGGAAAGGTTTTGCAACATTCCTGTGTTTAAAGTGAACTAGCACCCATGCCTGTCAGTCCTCAGATTCCCTGTTCTCTAAAGTTCCCATGACACTAACCCCTACCTCCAAAGGCACTGCCCTCTCACACCCTCACCCCTGCCTCACTGAATCTGTCCACCTGTTGGTTTCTTCCAGAAGTTCTCAGGGTACCAATGTGTTTGAACCAAGTATACCAGCTTCAGAACCACCAGCTCCGGGACCACCCCAACTTTATTCATTCTGGACCCTGAATGGACAACCTCTTCCAACAGAGTAGGAATGGTGTGGCCCCAAAGCCCCCACTTCGTGCCCCATTTGCCAGCAGGAAACAGCAAGAGCTATTGTTGCTCAGTACCCCAAAGATCTGGGTCCATATCTCTTCAGGGGGAGAATGTAAAGTAGCTAGCGGCAAACGAGGGGTTGTCCCTCTACATGCCAAAGTCTCCCTCCCCCTTACAAGAAGTTGGAAGCTGCTTAAAGCTGGAGGGCAGGCTCCCATTCAGGTCTTTGAGACAGGAAGCCAATACACATGGGTAGACCCCAATCTTGGGCCAGATGAGCTTAATTCAGCCAATGGGGTCAACCAGTACCGTTGACC
Organism: Nesogale talazaci; assembly: GCA_004026705.1. NCBI lineage: Eukaryota > Metazoa > Chordata > Mammalia > Afrosoricida > Tenrecidae > Nesogale > Nesogale talazaci. The sequence goes on along the minus strand of PVJH01047753.1, from coordinate 6,130 downwards.
ATGCCTCACCATGGAGGACCCTGAAAAGCCAGAATCGGGAGCCCACAACACCTTTTCCAGCTGCCTCTCAGCTGGCCGGGCTCCAGGTGTCTCTGGTTTCCTTGTGTAGGCGTGCAGTTCCCTGAGGTGCCTGTGTAAAACCTGAAACTCCTCCCATCCTTTATGAAAACTCACTTGGAACACAAACCAGGCTTCAGAGTGAATTCTTTCTCATGGGAAGCCAAGATCGAAGTATTAATAACCTGAGAAACCTAACAGATTCTTTTTTTTTCAAATCATTTTATTGGGGGCTCTTATAACTCTTATAACATTTCATTCATGAATTGTATCAAGTATATCTGTACATATGTTGCCATCATCATTTCCAAAACACTTTCTACTTGAGCCATTGGTAAAAGCTCCTCTTTTCTTCCCCTCCCTCTCCCAACTTCCCACTCTTGTGAATTCTTTTTTTTTTTTGGGGGGGGGGGGCATCACTGCTCTCTGATGGTGGGAGTAGGAGGCCCAGCCCCACTGCTGGAATTGAACCTCCGTCCCATGGGGCCGCAGTCCCGCGCACAACCACTATGCCACCGGGGCTCAGCCCCACGCTTGTGAATTCTTGATCAATTATATATATTATTATTATTATTTCATATCTTATACTGTCTGTTATCTCCCTTCACCTACATGACTGTTATTCATCTCCTTGGGGAGGGGGTAGCTATCCAACCTTGAGATGGGTTCCCCCTCCCCACTGTCCCGACCATCCCCTTCCCTCATGATATTACCATTCCTACTACTGTTCCTGAAGGGTTTATTTGTCCTGAATTCTATGTGTCCAGAGTTCTTATCTATACCAATGTGTGTTCTCCGGTTTAGCCAGATACGTAAGGAAGAACTGAGTCATGGTATTAGGAGGTGGGTGGGGAGGAAGCATTCAGGAACTTGAGGACTGATGGGTGCTTCATTGATGCTATGAACAGGGTTTTTCCATAAACCCGCTGGTCAGAATGTTCAATCATAGTGCTTGTGGTCTCCTGGCAAAGGGGCCATTAGCCACACACTCCATATCTTCTTTCTATTTCTGATTCTCCTTCCTCCTCGGATGCTTTAGACAAATGGAACCTAATTGTTCTGCTTTGGTTAGCTGTTTGGAAACTTTTAAGATCCAGGACCTACACAGCAAAGTAGGAGGCAGAATACAAACACTGAACATGCTATTAGGGTAATTAAGTGGGCTGTCCCATGAAACGATGACCCTAAACCTCTACATGAAGGAAGCAAATCCTGTGAGGTGTTTCGTTACAAAAAAGCAGCCTCAGCAGCCACTCTTTTATTTATTTAGCTCCCTTTATTTTACTGGCAGGTGTGTTTTTTCTTCCATTTCTAATCTTTACATTGGGAGGCTTTGGAGGAGGTCACAGGACAGCACCTGCAGGTCTAACTTGGGGTGGGGGCCTGGTCCTTCTGGACTTCACATGAACAGCTCCTGATCACCGAAAGGCACATCAGACGCAATCGTGTAACTTCACGTACAGCTTTGGGAAGCACATATGCGTCGCAGACACGTGTTTTAGAAACGTCTCTGATGGCCTCGGCCTCCACTAGGTTTAGAATCACGACCTCCTTAATGACCTTGTCTCGGTGCTCACAGCGAGCGCCCGCAGCTGGTGCCATGATCAAGTTGCCGATGCCAAGGCCCTTTTGAGCATCGCTGTTGTTTCTCCTTCCTTTTGTCATTTGGGAAGCAAGAACACCAGAGAGAGCATCTAGCTATATTTATGTTTTTTTATCATTGGGAAGATATAGGGCTAGGAGAAAACTGCATGGAGTCACGTCTGACCTCCTCAGTGAGAAGGAGAACCCAAGCCACGCCAGCCCAAGGCCAGTTGCTACAAAGCCAAGTTGAGACGTGCCTCCACCTGCCGTGGTTCTCCACGCTGTTCTGACACCCCCCGCTCCTCCCACGGCCCGCTGCCTCTCTGCTAGGTCAATCATCCCTGGCAACGGCCGCTCAGAACTCACAACCAGGGGGGTTATCAGGGCAGTTAGCAGGTGACCACCAGGCAGGATCAGACAACACTCAGGAGACCGCCTCGGGTGGGATGCACATTTGGCGCAAGGTTGGCATGGATTGAAAAGTCATCTTTAGCAAGCTCGTGTCATGAGAGCCCATCACACACCTTTTCCCAGTTCCACTGTTTATGGCCATGCTATTGATTGTCAGCACTTAGAATTCTTAGTTGTTTGGGCCCAATACTTCTTGACAACGTGTATCACCCAATGTGCAGTGTAGGAATCGGCGCAGGGAACAGAAGCCCGTGCTTTAAAGAAATGAGGAAACACAGGAAGTGCTTACAAAATCCTTTGGGAATCTAGAGGAGCCATGAAACATGACTGGGGTGTTCCATCGGAGAAGCTTACTCTGCCCCGGTCAGGGGAGTTCCCTGAATGACTGGATTTCAGGGCGATGGGTTAATAGGAAACCGTCCCTGCTGTATCTCTGAAGAAGACACCTCCCAGGGTGTGCAAAACTAGAAACTAGATGCCGGATCACTCTGTGGCATGCATATTCATAAGCCACGTCGACTTCACTTTAAGGAGTCCTGGTGGTGCCGTGGTTACGAGTCGGGCAGCGATCTGCCTAGCCGGCAGTTTGAGACCAGCAGCAGTAGCAGCAGCACCTCAGGAGAAAAACGGGCCTTTCCACGCCTGCAAACAATTACAGTCTTAGAAAGCCACCGCGGGGCTATGCGTCAGCAAAGACTCAGGGGTAGGTCGTTCGGTTGTTGGTTGGGTGACTTAGTGAGTTGTGCATTGGGCTGCTAAACGCGAGGTCAGGAGTTTGAACCCATCAGCTGACCTCTGGGCGAAAAGCGAGGCTCTCTTATAAAGAGTCACAGGGTTGGAAAGCCACAGTCTGTTCTGCACTGTGTTGCTATGCGTCGGATCAACATGGTGGCAGTGGGATCCACAGGACTTGCTGGCCAGGAGAAACGGCAAAGGTGGCAGGATGGTTCCTGTTCACTTTGGCCTTCTAAACGTCATGGAATACATCCAATGAGTGGCTGCAGGGCATGCTGGGAAATCAAATCCTTGGTTGCCCAGCCTCTGCAGTGCTGACCATGGAAACGAAGTTGGACCTTCAATGACCAGAGGCTCGCATTGGAGGAAGGAAGCACATGACTGATGAGAGCTTTGAAACAACCAGTCTAGCTAATTTGTAGCAAGTGGTGGTCAGGGAACCAGAGCGGCCCCCAGGAGAGAAGACAAACTTTGAAATAAGACATATGCAAGATAACGGGAGTTTGGACAAGAGTGGCTACTTGTTCTCACTCGTTTTACCGAGCAGATCATGAGTTTTATATTTAATAACGCAAGCACACTTTGCTTCATTTCGTCTATTGCAATCCCTTTGAGGGACCATCGCAGCTCCCACTTCCCCGCTGTCTTTCTGGTTCCCATGCCTCCTCTTGGCGGTACCTTTGGAACTTTGTCCTTTGGATCACAAACGCTTGCTTATTCTAAGGCTCACGTGGGGAGCCTCTCTGTGTTCTTGTTTCCCTTATAGGCCTGTCTCTTGTTTGGGTGAAAAATGAATCAGGGGATATTTTCAGTTCCAGACCTGAGTGCTGGGCCACGGCCATAGTCTCTGGCGTTCCCGGTCTCGATTCTACCCATGAGCCTCGTCTCTTTGATAACTTAATGAGTTTTGTTCCATATTTGTCTCCCTCTCTAATTGATACCTTCTAATGTGCCCTTCAAGAGCAGTTGGCAGAGGTGGCTGGGCAGCAGCTCATTCTTCTGGTCCCAGGGTCATGGAGACTGATGTCTGAGTGACCCATTAGTCCACAAGACTAATTATATACCTGCTGTGGCAGTCATGTGCTTATATTAATTTTATGATTGAAATGGAGGGGTGGAGTCTAGCCTGTTAATCTGGAGATAGCCATTGAGTAGCCAATGAGGCCTCTATGTGGGCATGGCTTTCTCCTGAGACTTCTGGGGAATCTCGCAATATTTCCCTCGTGAAGATGAGAAGCTATCTCCCCAGTTGTTGGGAGTCAGTCTCAGAGGCGAGGAGTCACGAAGAAGACAGGATGGCGGCGTCCGAGAGGCTGGAGGAGCCAGCGGAGAGACTGCACGGCTTTGCCCTGATGGAGCCGGACCTCTGAAGCTGGAGCGGCATGCTGTTGATGGACCCTGAGCCCTGGAAGCGAGGAGCCATGGGGAGACCCCTGCCAGCACCAGAATTCTGCACCCACTGGCCTGTGACTTCGTGAGTCAGAAGGAGACTTTGTAGACTGATTTCGGGCATGTGGGTTAATACTGGACTTATGACTTTGTACTGGACTGGATTGGGATGCCTTCTGAGTGTCACATTCCTTTTGTATATAAACCCTTTCCTTATATCCATATGCGTGTCTATGAAATTTGTTCCTCTAGCCTACCCGAACTGACACACCTATATCTTTATTTATTTATTTATTTCCCCCACATCACTGCCCTGGTGGGAGTAGGAAGTCCAGCCTTGCCCCTGGAGAGCTGCTGCTGGATTTGAACCATCAATCCTGTGGGCTGCAGTCCCGCACACAACCACTACGCCACCGGGATTCAGTCCTTTTTTCTAAGTCACCTGTCTCTTTAAACTTTTTTTTTTTTTGCTCTTCTTTCTTCTGAACAAGGAGAGAACAATAGTTGCACATCTATCATTTTATAATAGACTGCATAGTTACGTATTTTGTTTATTGTCAGTCTTGCCTCCCTGGACTATAAGCTCCACGAAGACAAAGATTTTTGTCTGGTTTGTTCATGGCTATAGAATAATGCCAGCACTTAGAAAGTGCTGGCAAACAGTAGGTTTCCAAGAGATATTTGTTGAATGAATAAATGACACTAAAGCAGTGACTTGCTATTTTATCTTTCTCTTGTGGTCGTGTATAGAAGAAAGCTGTGGGCGGCTACCTGTCACGTCAGCAGTTTGAAACCAGCAGCCGCTCCTTGGGAGAAAGAGCAGGCTTACTGCTTTAACGATTTAATCTCAGAAACTGCAGGGGCTTTTCTACCCTGGCCTACGGGGTCACTATGAGTTATTTTCAGCTTGAGGACAGAGAGTTTGGGGTGTTGGTATCTGTGGTAGTTACATACTCTGTTGTCAATTTGAGAAGGTGAAGAGATAGGGGGCGGAGTTTACCTGTCAATCAGGTCGCAATTTGATGACCTCACTTGAAGGCATGAAGGAGATAAATAGTTAGTCAGAGGTGAGACACAGGCTCACTGTCTGCTAGACATTCTTGTTGACAAGCCACATGGAGACAGGCTGATGGCAGCCAGAGTCTGGGAGCTGCAGAAGCCCTGTGGAGACCCCTGCCAGCACTGAGATGCTTCCACTGCCACCGGATCCACAAGACTTTCCACCCTGGGGCCTGTGATCGTCCTGCATTCAGCACCATGGCATGTGTTTCGTGAGTGTGAAAAGGAATTTAAAGATTGGTATCAGACATATGAGTTAATATCAGACGTATGAACTTGATCTGGATTGGGCTGGGATGTTTCCTTTATATTGAATTGCTCTTGTATATAAATCTCTTTCTTATACACATGTGTGTCTATGAATTTGTTTCTCTAGTCAACCCAGACTAACACAGTATTGTATGGAACAATTAAGAGAAAAAACAATGGGCTGAGCCCCGGTGGCCTAGTGGTTGTGTGCGGGACTGCAGCCCACAAGGTTGACAGTTCAAATCCAGCAGCAGCTCTCCAGGAGCAAGAAGGGCTTCCTACTCCCACCAGGGCAGGGATGCCACAAAGAGAGAGAGAGAGAGAGAGAGAGAGAGAGAGAGAGAGAGAGAGAGAAACAATGTTGTTTTCACTTCTTTGTCAGCTTTCTTTTTCCTTTTTACAACTGGCCCATTTTTTTTTCATTTAAATGACCGACTCAGCCCCTGTAAGGAACCCTGGTATCCTTGTGGATTTCACGATTGTCCAAGTCAGCACTTCTGGTCCACCAGCTACTCAGAGGGAGAGAGATGCGGCTTTCAGAGTCTCAGAAACTCCAGGGAGCAGCCCCACTCTTCCCCACAGAGTGACTTTGACTCAGAATCGACTCCATGACAAGACTGTTTTCTTAGGTTTTCTCAGCCCCTGT
>PVJH01047752.1:0-11162 GCA_004026705.1 Nesogale talazaci | reverse complement strand
AAAATTTGACAAAATGCATCATTGTAAAACACAGGCAGAATGAAAACAACACTGCATACACATGAAACCACGTGACTCAAATGGTCATTGTAAATGGGAGTTCTGGCCACACAATAGTCCCACGATAAACCCACTGCTATTGAGTGGATTTGGCCTAAAGCAATCCAGCAAGACAGAGAAAAACTACTCCTTTGAGTTTACTAGACTTTAATTCTTTACAGAAGCAGACAGTCTCATCTTTCTCTCTCAGATCAATTGGTGGATTTGAACCATGGATAACCTACTACATCTTTACGGCTCCTTTAGAACACATTAGTAGATTCAAAAAGTAAGTTAGCATAGTGTTTTAGTCTTGTAGGTATACTGATACATATAAGTTGGGTTTACAAAAATATTGTTTGGTTGTTGCTTTAACTAACTATAGGGTTATTTTTTAAAATAATAGATTTCTGCTGAAACAGTGCATAAAATTTTATAGAATTCTTCTGTTATCACCTCCTCTGTATAACAATGTGACCTGATGTGGTCTGTACTTCCTGCAACCCCTTAATGGTTTCACTGTCACGACATTAATTGCTAGGCATGTTAATTAAGATCAAGAGAAGATTAGTTAATGTTTTTTCCAAAACCATTTAGTTTTCAAAATATTACAGATGTTAAAAGATTTAAACCTTATTGTCATAGATTTTATTATTATGTGTAATTTTCAAATATTTTAAAACATGGTTCTGAGTAATGTCATGATTACATATTAAGAGATGTACATGCATTTGGGGAAGTAAAAAAATATTGCTACCTGTATTGCAGTTCACATATATGCAGCTTTCTTCCAAATGGAACATGTTTAAACTTAAAGATGGATGACCTCAGACCAGTTCTTTCAATGATACACTTGTCTTAGTCTCCTATTTTTTTTGGGGGGGGGCATCACTGCTCTCCGATGGTGGGAGTAGGAGGCCCAGCCCCACTGCTGGAATTGAACCTCCGTCCCAGTGGGCCGCAGTCCCACGCACAACCACAACGCCACCGGGGCTCAGCCCAGTCTTAGTCTCCTAAAGCCCTTGTAATTATAACTTGTAATGACCCTATGACACAGTAGAAGTGCTCCTTAGGGAGCAACTTAGCTCCAAGACTACAGATCTTTATGGGAGAAGACAAATCATTTTTCTCCTGTGGATCATTTTGTGGGGTTCAACCGCTAGCTTTGAGGTTAGTAGTCAATTGCTTAATTCACTGTGCCACAATTGTCAGAGTACCTTTAAATACAAAGGTACACTGTAAACAGTAGCTTCCAAGGGGTCAAGAGCCAGTTAAATTCAAAGCAGAGAGCTCAGCTTGGTTTATGACGACTGCTTTATGGAATTCAGAAAGGATCATTTTGATAGATTTTCTTGATGGGCACAGAATAGTCACAGGGGCTTATCAGGAAGAAGTTGTAAGAAAATTGCAAAGTGGTTTGGTGCAGAAATTGTATTCATGAGAAAAAGACCAGGCAAGTTGTCCTGCTTCCTCTCTGGGTAATGCATCTGCTCATTTTTTGAAAGCAGGAAGAACTACCCTATGAGAATTTACCATACCCTGCCACCCTTCAGTCCTGCGTCTCTGCTGACCATTCTTCAACTCCAAACCTGCCCCCGCCCCCGAGTTTACAAGATCACACTCATCCATGCCCTTGAAGTCTCATTCCACAAGTGTCGCACATTTCAAAGAACACTAGAATTTGAACCTCAGCCAGGGAAAATTCAAGGAGAACCAGGGTTGGTGGGAGGAACCATTCCCAGGCCCTTTTTCAGAGTGGGGCCGGACCACCAGGCTGAGGAATGGCCATACTCCAGGACTTCACGTGGAGTCCAGGTGTCAGTGTGCCTCCTTCAGCTGCCTGGTACCTGGATTTCAATTTCCTAGCCAAATCAATTCTAGAAGGCAGATTCCACTTTGGCCCACATGTGAGTAACCAGCACATTATCATCTGTGCTCGGCAAAAAATCGAAGCTTGACATGTGAGTCAGTTGTTATCCAGTCACATGAAATGTGAGTCAGTTGTGGCTCTTCACACCCTGGTGGAGAGAGACAGGTTCTCATCCTGTGTGAAGCGAGTCATTCAGGAAGGGACCATCTCAGAGACTCATTTAGACAGCAGCTGGGGCTGTTTCTAATTAGCTGCAGGCAGACGCAGGGCCCAGCTCTGACGTGCTGGGTGAGCTGCCACCCAGTGGGCCCTTCTTGGCTGGCTCAGGAGGCTGGCCTGTTACTCAGTCTCCTAGCACCTGTACAAAGGATCACAATTATAATTACTAGCTATTTAAGTGTAACACAAACAATTTTTGATATTATATACCCCACCTCTGCGCGCGCGTACACACACACAGACACACACACATACACACACACACACACACACACACACTTCTGAGGACGTGGATTCCAGCTGTTGGAAACTTCTTTCTATGCTCAGCCCTGAGCTGCTGTATCTCGAAGGCTGGAAGTAGACTGAGCAGAGCTGACTCGCTCACCACGATCAGGGTGGGAACAAGGGGTAGGAAAACCAAAGTTGCAGCAAACAAACAAACAAAAACAGGGAGAAGCCACAGAAGTAGTGAAGTCCAGAAAGACTTCAGCAGAGGCCAGAGATCAGGCATTTCCTACACTTTGAGGACTTCAAGTATTTCTTTAGCTATCATACAGGGAAACCCCTTCTTCCATCTCCGGGGGTGGAGGGTGGTGGGGGTGGAGGGAGACTCTCCGCACCTTTATTGCTCATTGATGCTTCTGCTGGGAAACAGATTGTTTCCTTTTTCATTGACAGAAAGGAGATGGTGGGTCCTGAGAACAGTTTAGCAGCAGATGAAAAGAAACGCTGCGTGTGGGGCCAGTTGAATTATTTGTGTAATTATGCAATGTGTTTCATGCCTATTCTTCACACAATCTATGAGCAAAAAAAAAAAAAAATGGTAGGGACTGGTCTCTCCTTAGGAACTCCTCGTGCACACAATTGACACCGTTGTTGAGTTGACGCCTATTCCCTGCAACTGTATAGGATGGAGCAGAACTGCTCTTTAGACTTTCAAGACTAAATCTTTTTTTGAGGGCGGGGCATCACTGCTCTCTGGTGGTCGTGGGAGCTACCCAGCCTTGATTCCGGAGAGCTGCTCCTGGATTTGAAGCACCAAGCCAATGGGCCGCTGTCTGGCACTCAACCACTACGCCATCAGGGCTCAGCCCTCAAGACTAAATCTTGACAGAAGCAGAAAGTCTCCTCTTTCTCCCTAGGGTCTAAGATCATCTGGTGAGTTTGAGGCACTGACCTCAAAGATGACAGTCCAGTGCTTAACCTATTTCCCCAGCAGGGTTCTTAAGAAGTTCTCACAAAGTATTTTTTGGATGAATAAAGTACTCTGTTTAACGGCCCAATAAACCTTGGGACCTCCAGCTGAACTGAAGTCCCAAAGACAATGCTTCCTTGTCCCTTTTCTCTTAGATCCTCAGTGGTACACGAGAAGGCTAATGATTCGGAGGTGTGTGGATTCGGCAGCAGGAGCTCTCACTCACAGAAAAAATGCTTTGAGAAGGGACAATCATTAGCCCTAATGGGGTGGTGCTATGGCTGACAAAGCTGAATACTCTACACATGGAATAATTCAGAGACTCTGCAATGGAGGAGGCCAATCTTATTTCCATACACTTGAAAGCCATAGCCTTGCTGTGGGCTTTTGCTTGCTGGTTTACAATGAAGAAAAAAGAAAGCTCTGCTGGAAGTATTGACTATGTTCTCTCCCTGCTCCTCTGGGAACTTCCATTGTACAGAGGAATTGACCTCCTGTTGTACTCACTCATGGCATTCAGGAACAAATATAAAGTATATGCCGCTGTAACACCCTTCATTTTGTTGCCTGGGGAAAAATGAACGGTACTTATAATAAATATAGCAGGGAACTTCACAGGCTGCCTGGTGTCACTAAAAGAATAGGTTCTTTTGAAACATAAGATAAAGGCTGAAGGGACAGCTCTAAAATTTACCAACTATGTCAACTTGGGTTCTTGGAGTGTCAGTGTCCTCAACTGTAAGATAGGAATCTCCCCACGATGTGTAAAGATGGCATTTTGAGGAAGTCCTTTTGAAAAAGTGGCTTTAGCTTAGCAATTTTCGTGCAGCCTAAAACTAATAAATGATTAAAAATTTAGATTTCTTGTTTTATTTTTCAAGCAATGGGCATGTTCAAATTCTCATCCCTTTTCTGTGTCTCACTACATAACTGTAAAGTTAGGGGTCATGGATGATTAAGGTGATTTTCTTTTTCCCTGGAGATGAAAAAAAACTACATGGTGCCTAGTTACCACTACTGACTGCTCTAGTCAGAGACACAATAGATAGACCCTGATCAAATGGGCAAAAACTGTCGACTCGAACCTCAAATTTATAAAAAACAAACAAAATCCAGACTGACTGAATTAGTGGAGATCAGAAAGCTACCCCAAATTACTGCCCTCAGATACATTTTATTTTTCAAATTTCACTTTTTATTGTGAATTAGGTGGGAATTTATATTTCAGATAATCAATTTTGTATTCAACAGCCTAAAGTCCATCAAAAAACCTCCCAACAGCATTCCCTGCCCTCCCTATAATATTTCATCTCCTTCATGTAGAATACCGTCTTACACTTTGTCCAAATTAACATCTGCCTACCCTCTAGTCTATTGTGACATCCCTACCCTCTACGCCCTATAACCAGCAAAATGTGTTTCTTTTGATATCCAAACCTTTGTCTTGGCTTTTCCTTTAGAAGAGTACTCTCCTACATTATTTGACCTTCTCTGTTTAACTCACTTCACTCAGCATGTTCTCCAAGTCCATCTGTGCTCTGAGGTGCTCCCCAGTTCCATCACTGTTCCTTAGCAGAGCAGAGCATCCCGTTGTGTGCATGCACCGAAGTGTGTTCACCCATTTTTCCAGGGATGGGTGTTTAAGTTGTTCCCTCTTCACGGTGGAAAATGCCTCAATGAACACGGGCGTGCATATACCATCTGATTTCTTACCCACAATTGCATCTTCAGTGATCACTTCCTGAGAACAAGTACTGAGCAGCTCTGAAAGACACTCTCTAAACCTTGGATTGAAATGAACCTGAGGTACCTTGAAGCTACCTGAATAAGATTGACTCATAAGAGGATTAATGGTACCTTCAAGTGCTGTGTTCCTTTAAGATAATATCACTTATAAGAAACCAAATAGTTAAATACTACTTTAAAGAGAGAAAATAAGGGATCAGGAAACCTAGATAAACGGAAACAGAACAACCAGAATGGAAGTAATTTAAAAGTTTATGTATTGCAAAGGATCTAATCAATGTCACCAAACAATTTTTGGTAGGAATTGCTGAATAAGCACATAAACTAATAGGTAAACCTTCACTGAAAGCACACTAAAATATGCTTGAAAGTCAGCAATGTCTATCACATAAGCACACGCACACTGCTGTTGTGATTCAGAGTGACGATATAGGACAAGGGAGAAATGACCCTTTGGGTTTCTAATGTTGTGAATCTTTATCAGAGGAGAAAGCCTCGTTTTTCTTCCATGAAGCCTCTGGTGAGCTTGCAATGCTGACCTTGTGATTAGTGGCCCCCCACACAACCCACTATACTACCAGGGCTCCTCTATTGTATATCATCCTCAATAATGTAGAGGGAAAATCAACATTGCTAGGGTAGGATCAATAATTTTTCTTTATTACAAAACAAACAATACTTCATGGAGGAGGGAGGGGAAGAAGAGGAGCTGATAAAAAAAAAAGGCTCAAGAGATAGTAAATGTTTAGAAAATAAAGAAGGTAATATATGTACAAATATGCCTGATACAATTGATAAATGGATTGTTATAAGAGCTACGAGTCAAGAATAAAATGATCTTTTAATTAAAAAATGTTTTAAAAGCCTACTTCAATGATTACTTACACTCAGTAGTGCTGTAATTTGTACTGCGGTGCTGTCTTGTCAGTTCTGCCTGAGCCACACCCTGACCACCAGCATGAATCACATGGTTCCTGCAACATCCTCAGAAGATGCTGGAGCCTAGTGTTGCAGTCATTGAGTGGATCCTCTCATTGAAGACCTTCCCTCTTCTTGCGGCCTCTTCACTTTGCAAAGCTGGATGTCCTTCTCCAGAGACTGGTGTCCAAAGGATGTAAGGCAAAGTCTTGCCATCCTTACCTCTAAGGAGCCCTCTGCCATTACTTCTTCCGAAACAGATTTGTTTGTTCTTTTGGGAGTGCATGGTACTTTCAATCATCTTTGAGATCACCACAACTTCAATGCAAGGATTCTTCTTCTGTCTTCCTTATTCAATGTCCAACGTTCACATGAGGCAATAGAAAATACCATGGTTTGGGTCAGGCACACCTGATGCCTCAGAGTAATCTCCTTGCTTTTCAATACTCGGAAGTGGTCTTGTGTAGCGGATTCTCCAAAGGCAAGTGTGTTGTGGTTTAGCCTCTTGACTGCTGCTTCCATGTACATCGATTGCTGATCCAAGCATGACGACATCTTTGGCAACTTCAGTCTTTTCTCCATGTATCACAATGTTACCTGTTGGATCATTTGTGAGGACTAATTTATGTCAAGAGAGAGCTTTTGATTATGAAAATATGTTGAAGGTCTTTTCTGGAAAAGCTTGGTCTAAAAGGAAGAGGGGAAGAGACATAGCAAAAGGAAGGGGGAAAAGGGAGGGAGGGAAGGAGAAAAGACTAAATTTCTCTGCAAAATAATTAGGATAGCTTGAATGTCATATAAAATGGAAGGCAAGTGGCTGATACATATAAAAAGGAAGAAATGTAAGGGATAAAGGGAGACATGGAAGATGGGTGCAAGATAAGTGAATAAGAAATATCTTGTGACAAAGAATGGTCAGTGGAATTATAAAAATAATACTGATGACTCAAAAAATAAGCTATTACTTCAACTGTGCTATGCTATCACCTCCTTACCACAAGCTTTAGCAAAAGTTCCTTCCCATGATTGGGTCTCAATATGGTAATTGAAGGGATTGCTTTGTGACTAGCAGTGGACTTACAAAGAAGCATAATCCCAGAAAGTTAGATGTGAAGCACATTGTGGGACTTTGTTGGAAGCAAGGATTTTAAGCCAAAGAAAATTTGTGAGATACTCATACCCTCAAAAAGAATCTCCAGTATATAAAATAATATATTTTAAAGTTATAATCTAATTATTATATGAATATATAATTAACACATTGAAGATTGGAATTCATTAATTAATGAGGGAACCAGTAAGATATTATGATTTAGAAGTAGAATTTAGAGAGCACATTAAATATATACTTATATTATACATACATTTAAGTATATTTTATAAACACAAATGCAAATGTACAAAACTGGCCAATATTCATAAAGTCACAATCAATTGCATTTCTATGGGCCAGAATCATTTGCATATTACAAGTGTTCCACAACATGCCATACTGTAAAATAGTTCAAAATGATGAAACGTGCAAACCCCATAAAATCAGATAACCATAAAGGCTATGATCTAGAAGACACATATTTTCCATTGAAGACATTCCATAGTTCTTTTTGTGTACAACAGTCTTTTATAATTCTTCTTTTTTGGGGGGGACATTACTGCCCTCTGGTGGTCGTGGGAGCTACCCAGTGCTGCTCCTGGGAACTACTGCTGAATTTGAACAGCCAAGCCCGCAGGCTACAGTCCCGCACTCAACCACTTACACCACCGAGGCTCAGCCCTCTATAATTCTTCTTAATGAAGAAGTTATTCTCCTACTGGATATAATAAGTGTTTGAATTATCATATCAAAATAACATGGTGCTAAGATTGGAGGAATTGGGTAATTGTCCAAAGTGACAACTATTTCTCTGTGTTTATGCATTTTGATAGTGCCCAGTCAATCTCTTCATAAAATGGGCTAAGCCTAAAACCCTGCTTTGAAATAACTACCTCAAAGACTTTTTGTGAGGCTTAAATAACCCAATAATATGGAAATGCTGATCTTTTTTTGTGTAGTGAAGTGAAATTACTTGGTGTGACACTTCCAGTTATAGTCTTTGTATCTTCTGCTAAATGATTGAGTGGGAACATGAAAGTAGGATGTAAAACTCTAACTTGGGAATCCTTGGTTTTGCCATCCTGCTGGGTGTAAAAATGAGCCACCTCAGAAGTATGAATTGGGGAATCTCACAATCACCAAGAAAGAAGAGCCATGAACACTGTATCCTTGGGGCCCTGAAATCCCTGTGTAAAGAAGCTGCAGTGGCAGAGGTCACAGAAATAGTGGCACTGAGAGCACAAGACAGAGGCAATGGGTTTTCTTAGTCCATGGAATGAGAAAAGCAGAATGTCTTTGGCCAGGAGGCTGGCTTACAGGGTGGGTTGTCCTTTGGGCATTTGTTGGTGCTAAAGGAACTTCATAACACTTCCCAAACAGGGATCAGAGAGAAATAGGCTATGGGTTCTACTGAGAAGAGGTTGTCCTGACAATAGGTATTCTTTATCTTAACCAGTTCTGACTCTGATAGTTAAGATTTTGTGTCAACTTGGCTGATTCTCAGTGGTTTGGCAGTTAGATATAATTTCCCATGAACCCCTGTTTGAGGGTTTGCCTGTTTCTAATATAAGTAGATGCTGTGGGAAAGCTTTCTGTTTTTTCCTGGGTTTGGTCTTATATCTGGCTCATCATCTGACCTCTGGTTCTTTAGATTTGAGCCAGTAACCTGTTGCATTTTCGGATGACCCTGAGTCATCAGTAATCTACCATTTTATCTGCTGAACTTGGATTTGTTTTCCTTTGAGATCAGAAGCCTAACATTTTCCCTATACATCCTGGAAGTAATCAACTGCATCAAGAGGAAAACGCCACCATCGTATAACTGCCAAACTGTATCATAACTACCAAACTGACATTTATGTCCCACCCACATTGGCATACACCTATAGCCATCTATCTATCTATCTATCTATCTTCTATCTACTCTTATTTGTCATTCTCAGGATAGTATACATTATGATTATATTTTTCAAATGGGTCACTATCAGTCCATTTCAGCTCACTTATGCCTAGAATATTAATTTCTGTGTGTTTCTATTCCATTTTATTTGTTACGATTTCCAATTTTCCTAGATGAATATTTTGTTTTTTTTACATATTAATGGATGTTTTCAGATGTTCCTCCTCATTTTAAGTTATGCCCTATCAGCAAATGAAGGTCCCCAGAGCTTTGCTCTATTCACATCATTAAGGTGAAGTCTACTTTGAGACATCAGCTCTTTCTCAGCCGTATTTTAAGTACCTTCCACCTCAAGGGGCTCACCTTTCAGCATAACATCAGATAATATTTCATTGCAACTATTCACAAGATTTTCAGTAGCTAATCCCCAGAAGTGAACTGATTATTCCTTACTCCTACTCTTTTGTTGGTATAGAAGCTCTCCTGAAACTTCTTTATCATGGGTGACCCTGCTGGTATTTGAAATGCTTGTGGCATAGCTTCTAGTATCACAGCAAGTCACCACAGTATGACAATCTGAAAGACAAGTGGGAAGATGTCTACACTATACTATTTATCTATCTATCCAATTATCATACATCTAATTTTGAAATTTACAGGAACAGTAACATCTTATGTACACTGTAATGAGATGAATGAAGGTATAAATTATTTCCTAATGTTTTCAGTTATTCTCTATACAGCCAAACACAGCCAACTCTGAATGATAAAATGTAGCTATTGACTTCAGAGGAAATAGAATCTTTTCTTCACCTGTCTTCAGGAAAGCAAGATATATCTGCATCTTCAATACAAGATATATCTTGTATCTTTAGCTATCTACATATCTGTCTCCCAGGAGCACTTTTTCTTTTTGTTCTGAGTCTTGAACCCACCTCTTGCAACAGACCATTTATTGGAATACAAAGCAACGACAGAACGTAGGAATCAACAAACCTCACCAATTATGAAATTCAAGAAAGGTGAAGAGACGATTGTGTCTGACCTTCTCTGCCTCATATAGGAGAAGGTGAAGGATTTCCATAAAGCAGAGGTCAGGCATGCCTCCACTTTGCAACCTTATGTACCCAATTATCTTCTTCGAGATACTCAGTTTCTCTTCTGAATTTGATAATCTGTTGCAATCGCCACAGAGAACTCAGACAATACTCACAATTATGGGGTTTATTTTGAGAAGTTAATATGTTACAATTCAGTATCAGTGTCTTAGGTTGGTTTCTGTAGAGAAACAAAACCAGTGAAACATATATTTATATAGAGAAAGTTTTACATCAACTAAATGACTCAAAAAGTTGCAGAGACAGACAAATTCCAAGTCTGTGGGTCAGATAGCAGGCTAGAGATACCTCCTACCTCAGGTTGGTGCACAGCTGATGCACAAGATTGACAGGTCAGAGGCAAACAGCAAATGAGACAAATGAATCACATGCTGGCAGGTAAGATAGATGATGATGTTTGATGGATAGATAGATAAGCATGTGTGTAAACTTGAGAGGACCATGGTTGTGAGTTGCTTGTCAGTTATCAATGATGTAGCAATCCCAATAATGAAATCTAATATGATATAATCACTTCCAAGGTGAGAATGTTTATGAGGAACGAATCAGTTGAAAGCGAGCTTCCTCAGGGGTATTGCTATCATCCATGTACATATGCTATCATATATGTGAAATCTGGAAAAACTCTCTTAAGTTTTTGCTTAACCTTAATCTAGTGTCTGGCTTGCCATCTGACTTCTGCTTCTCTAAACTTGAGGTAGCCACTTGCCATATTGCAAACTAACCTTCAATTTCACTGTTAGCAATCTGTTGGCTGACCTAATGATCTTGGGTTTGTCAATACAACCTACCACTTGTTTGGAGGCAGGAGATGGGGGAGAATCTGCTTCCATAAAGACTTACAGCTTTAAAAATCCAGTGAATCAGTTTCTTTTTATCCTATAGGATTACTGTGAATAGAAATCAACTTGATAGCATTGGATTTTGCCAATTATGTGCAGCAAGGGATGCCTCCAGCCTGACATCTACCCACAACTTGGGACTTGGTTGCCTCTACAGCTGTATGAGGCATTTTCTTGAGTTAAGGCTCTGTATATTGTATACACATGTATACATATATAAAC
>PVJH01047751.1:0-11139 GCA_004026705.1 Nesogale talazaci | reverse complement strand
GGGTGTAAGTTCTGTCTCTCGAGTTGGACCCGCCTTGGAACGGCTATTTGCCCTCTGTCTGACTCTGCCCCCTCGTCTGAAACACTGACCCCAGCCCATTGCCATCAGCACTGTGGGTGCGGCCACTCCCTGGCACAAGTCGCCCAGCTCGGTGGGGTGCTCTGGGCCTCAGATCACCCGCCAGCTCTTTCCTTCCCGGAACCACTGAATGGGTTCCAACCGCCAACCTTTAGGCCTGGAGGAGCCCGTTGCAAATTGCCTGCACTCCGAGGAAACAGCTCATCTATAATAGAGAGGTGCTGGCGGTACCCCTGGTGAAGCCCCCACCCGCCACCAGCCACCCCTGTCACCTGGTACCCAAAGGCCCCGGCCATAAAGTGGATTCCAACTCACAGCAGGCCGGTGTAGGGTGTCTGCGGCTGTACCTAACCTGCCACTCTACCAGTGCTTCTGGCATGAGCTGCCTCTAGGTCCTTCCCTCTAAACGTGGGACAAGAGTCCCTAACCGGTCCTGCAGCCAGGCAGAGTGATAGTGGGTTTAGAGTGAGGCACCAGCACAATGTGGGATTTCAAGATGCCGTATCTTTACTCTCGGTGGATGTTAGCTCTGAGAGGGGAGCGGTCAGCCCCCTGCAAAAGGAGTGAACTCCCACATGGAGGAAGCACACCAGCCTGTGTGACGTCGAGGTGTCAAAGGGATCGGGCATCAGGCATCAAATAACTAAAAATTATATCATTGTAAATGGGGGAAGTACAGATTGGGGACCCAATAGGTAAAGTGACAGCCCCTTAGAGCAGGGTTATAAGGAAGAGAGACAAGGTACAGTGTAGCAACAAGGAAATATGCAACTTTCCTCTAGTTCTTTTGTTTTTTTTTGGGGGGGGGGCATCGCTGCCCTCTTTGATGAGAGTAGGAAGCCCAGCCTTTGCTCCTGTGGAGCTGCTGCTGGAATTGAACCTCCATCCCATGGGCCGCAGTCCCGCGCACAACCACTATGCCACCGGGGCTCAACCCCTTTCCTCTAGTTCTTAAATGCTTCCTCCCACCCACTATCATGATCCCAATTCTACCTGACAAATCCATCTAGACCAGGGATGTACACTGGAGCTGGAAACAGGGGTAATTCAGGACAGATGATCCCTTCAGGACCAGAGGTGATGCCAGGAGGGTGGAGGCAAGGTATAGTAGAAAGGGGAAATCTATTGCAGGGATCTACATATGCCTTTCTCTCTGGGGTACAGACAATGGGGAAGTTGGTTAAGGGACACATCGGACAGTGTACGATGACAAAATAATGACAATTTGTACATTGTTAAGGACTCACGGGGGTGAGAGGGTGGACAGGAGAATAAATATGGGGAGCTGATACCGGGAGCCCAAGTAAACAAGGATGTTTTGAGAATGTTGATGGCCACAAATGTACAAATGTGGTCTGTATACAATTGATTACATGTTGATCATGATAGGTGTTGTATGACCCCCCCCCAGTAAAATGATTTATTAAAAAAAAAGAATGAGTGAATCCTCCTATCCCCTGGCCCTTTCTCTACCTGTCCCCAGCTGTCCCACTGACTAGCTATTATCCTTCTAGCAGCCATACCTAGCCTCCCCCATCACCTTCTTATAAGTGTCCCACCATGCTGCCCCTAGTAACCTAACCTTCCCTCCTGCTATCTCCACAGCACCCTCAACAACAACAACATCAGCCACATCCTGGTCACCAGCTTCAACCACATGCCGAAGATCCGGACACTGTGAGTCTTCCCACACCCACCTCCTTGCACCCCAAACCGACCATGCTGGGATTCAACCCCTGATTCCCGAGTCCAAATCCCACCTCCCCTGCTGTTAGTGAGAGGGGGGGTGTGGGCAGGCAGGGGGTGTGGGGCAGGAGAGAAAAATGGTTCCCTCCATGGCTCCTAGCCACTCTTCTGCATTCATGCTCGCACTGCCATCGTGTCCATTCTGACGCTTAGCCCCTTATAGGACAAAGCAGAACTGCCGGAGGCTAACTCTTTACAGGAGGAGAAAGTCTCTCCCGCAGAGCAGCTGGTGGTTTCAAACTGCTGACCTTGCCGTTTGACAGCTCCACGGGTAACCACTGCGCCACCAGGGACCCCTGCTTTCGTTAGACAGTCGTCTCTCTTCACCGTGGCACTGTGGGAATCCTTCCTCTCTCGTGTTCGCATGGCCTCTGACTCAATGCAAAACTGTCAGCTGCTCACCGTGTCACAGCCCATAGAGAGCTAGTACTTCAGGGTTCACTGATGTCATGTATTATGACCGACAGTTCAATGGGTGCAGTGGATTTCCCACCCCTCATATCCTTAGGAATGGTGGAGGAGGGGGCTCTTAGTCTCCACTCTTCTGCTCTGGCTGAACCCCTCTCACCATGTTCCATCTCCCTGCCGAGCTACTCTCGACCTGGAATCTGACATGAGGATGGAACTGTCTGGCTCGTCACCCTTCCCGTGTTGGGTGTGTCTGGCCAACGCTCCCGAGTCCCTCCATGCCTGGAGCACTTCCAGGAGCTCCCTCTGCCCTCAGCCAGCATCCCTGGCTCAGTCTTGCTGGCAGATGCGTTTGCAGTCTTTCCCACGCAGCCCCCATGGAATGCTTTTCTGCTGTTAGGGGACCTTCAGTGGGGTTTGCAGCACAGAGAGAGCCTAGGCTCCCAGAGACATCCGCCAAGGCCCGGGGCTGGATTCCTGCTGTGCCCTGAATTATCCTGTGACCTCAGTCATGTAACCTTAATGGACCCTGGTCCTGAGACTCAATAGATAAGGTTTCTGATGAGCCTCGAGTCACTCTTAGGGACCCTCTAGGAGAGACTAGAAGTTCCTTGAGGGTTCAGAGGCTGTCTTTGCTGAAGCAGAAAGCCTCCTCTGTCTCCTGTGGAGTGGGGCATGGTCAATACCGCCTCGCCAGGCCTGTGGCACATGGTGCATGGCGCCCAATAAATGAGAGTGTCCAGAAAGCTGGACGCAAAGTACCAAACTATGGTACTTTTATGGCTCCCAGGGAAGATGCCATCCAAGTTGGAAATCCTTAGTTTGGTGGTTCTCAGAATGGTGTTCCAGAGCAGCAAGACAGCTCAAGACTGGTGGGGAGAGCACCAATTCAAAACACACACACACACGCCTGCCCCTCCCACCCCCCGACCTGTGGAACCAGAATCAGGAGGCACCGAGCCTACCATTTATCAATCTCCAGGTGATTCTGATGCCCACACATGGGGAGCACTTCGTGCAGGAGACACACCAAACCAACCGGCCCCATGGGACCCCTCGGACTCCAGCTGCCCAAGTGCATGAGAAACCGGGTGCACCCCAGGGACTGCTGTTTGAGTTGGAGGTCACCAGGCCTTTCCTGTCAGGTGCATCTGAGGGGCTCCAAGCCAGTAGTCTTTCCATTGGTAGCTCAGCACTTCACCATTTTCCCCACCCAGGGATTCCTTTGTATTCGAGGCAAAGCAGTCTGGTTCCCAGGTGAGAAGGAAGCCACATTCTAACTGTGGAAGCAATATCTTGCGGCAAGGGGAACAATCCTAGTCTCTGGACTCTGGAAGAGCCGAGTTTAATGGGATCCCTGCCCCTGATTTGCCTTGGAAACTTACAAGTGGTGTGTAAAGTGAGTGTCTGGGTAGAAAATGAAACGTACCACCATGTCAGGTGTGGGAGCCTTAGCATCAAATTCAAGAACAATCCCAGCCTCCCCTTCAGCTTCCCCTGACTCTCTTTGGCCCTTCATGCTCATAGTCATAGTTCGGCCCAGGAAGGCTCTACCTCCACCCTCCCCCTTCACCCGCAATGGTGTAGCAATGGCATTTCGGGGAGAAGTCACTGTGTCTTCAGAGGCTGTGGGGCAGCCATAGGTGTGCTTAGGCTCGGTCTCAGAGCCAGGAACTGAGCGTGGGTCTCGTGGTGCTGGGCCTGCCCCTCCCCAAGGAGGCGGGTGAAATCCAAGAAAACTGACCCACAGCTGAAGGCATCAGCCATCCAACTCCAAGGGGCCTCTCCATCGTGACTTATGAACAGATCTTCTGAAACGAAAAAAAATGCAGTGGCTACCAAGTGCCTGCTGACTGCTGGCTCCCCGTGTGTCCCCTGGAGCTGTGCTCCATGACACTGGCAGCGATTCATTTCCCAGACATAGACTGCCAGGCATGTCTTTGCAGGTTCCAGCCTCTCGGGAGGCTTGAACACCCCCCCCCCACCCCACCTTGCAGGTCACAGCCAAGAGCGAATCCCTGCGGTGTATGTTCAGCGCCTTGAGCCATTCCCAACTCATCATCGCTATCCCCCTACAGAGCACAGCCCGATTCTGGGCCCTCATCACCATCATTCTTAGGTCTGAGTCCCTGGTTGCAGCCCCTGGGTCAGGCATCTTGCCCAGGGCCTTCTGCATTTTTTTCCTGCCCCTGATGTTCTGCTCCAGGGACTGGTCCCTCGAGGTGCCTACTGCTCAGGTCTGCTACTTGCTCTTCAGGGGCTGGCTCCAGGAATGCGAGGCGGGGCCCTGGGTGTGTTGACTGGAGAGCCTCCAGGTGTGGGGAAAGGCAGGAGCAGAGCCCTCCCTCACTGTCCTCCCTCAGAGCCCTCCCTCACTGTCCTCCCTCAGAGCCCTCCCTCACTGTCCTCCCTCAGAGCCATCCCTCACTGTCGTCCTCTTTGCTCCTGTCCGATGCCATCTTCCCTTTAGTTTAATTTCAGAGATGGCTCAGTCTAGAACTCCCTGGAGCCCTGAGCTGACTAATCCCCCTTCTCTGTAATTAAAGGGGAGTGGGGAAGGGAGCTGGTGGGAGGAAGAGGGGGCAAGGGAAGAGAGGAAGGAAATCATAAATGGGATTTCTAACGGAAAGCTTTTATATTGAATTCAGAAAGCCACACTTTATAGAAAATGAACACTGACCCTTCTCTAAAAGGATTTACTGGAAATTTAATTTACTATCTGTGGCTAAAAGGCACCTTTTATAAATTGGCATTTGTGTTCATTCGCCTTCTGTTCTGTAAAGGTACTTCCACGCACTTCACAGGCAGTGTTTGCCATCAGCCAGAGTGTGCGGGGCCGACCAGCCGCACTAAGGCTCTGCTGTCTGAATGAGGCCTACGGCCTCTGGCAGTGGGCTGCATGGAGGAGGAGGCAGGACGATCAGAGGCTAGGCCGTGAGCTTTTGTCAGGAGGGAGAAATACCTCGGAAAGGGAGCCCACGTCACGACGTGGTGAACGCAGGGTCTTGGATGACTGTGTGTTTTGCTGTGCAGACTCTCAGCAAATGACAACCAAATTGATCAACTGTAGAGGGAAAGAGAAACTAGCGCCTTGTGCCGGCAGGGTCACGGACTGGGGGAAACCAGAGCCGGGGGCCGGAAGCATATTCTCCTGATAGTATGCATTGGTTCGGTGGTCTACTGGGTGCTAAGACCGTGCTAAGCACTTCCTGGAGACGGCTCATATGACCTTGTGTACAACAGCCTCGGGAGCAGCCCCTGCTCTACAGATGATAACCCTGAGCCCCAGAGGGAAGGGTCTAACCCAACCCACTCGCGTGCCCACGTGTCTGCCATGACAAACCCCTGTGTGTCAGGGTGGACCTGGGCTCTGTAAAGTCATCGATGGCTACTGCCTTGGGAAGCAAGCTGTCAGGCCTTTATTCCAAGCTGCCCCTGGGTGGACTCGAATGGCCAGCATTTCTGGTCAGCAGCAGAGTTTGTTACCGCTGCCATCAGCCAGTGCCCACGTCTGACCCGAGCAATTTGACTTCAGTCACCACCACGCAGGAGGGATGATAGCAGTCAAGGCCAGGGCGCAGGGGAAGGAAAGACCTGAGCTTACACGCACACAGGCTGCTCCCCCATATCAGGACTGTCCACCCCCATCCATGTGGCTTTTTCCCATCCCGCTCAAGAAAGCCAGGAAGATCCACCCCCACCCCCCTCCCCACCTCCCCAAGCAGTGCCCGGGCTCAGCTCCTGGTCGCAGGATTTGTTTTTGTTTAATATTAATGCTCGGGGTGAGACTGCCCAATATCATCTCCCAAATGTGGGAAGGAAAGGTAGTTTGAAAAAAATCTCCCAGCATGACTTTCCGTGCATTTCTGGTGGGGAGAAGGCCAAGATGGGGTGCTGAGCCTACCCATTGCCCTGGACCCTCAGAGAGAGTCCTCAAGTGCCATCCGAGTCCCTTTTGGTCACCTCTCTTCTGTGGTCCCTTTGACAGGGGGAGAAATACCTAGTAGACAGGGAAGTGGGGAGCCGTCTGTGTCGGGGATGAGAAGAGAGAGCGCTTACAGCCCGGCAGCAGGACGGAGGCCAACCGAGCACATCTTCCCAAACAGAAGCCTCTGACGTTGCGATTATCCCAGAATGAATCAGCTCAGTGAGGATCTGATTTTCCAAAGCCCGTGTTTTGTTGCCCACTGATCTCTTACCCTGGATTGGAACTGGCAAGAATCTGTTTGAATTGAGCAGCGTCATCGGCCCATCCCTTCACCTTCTAGTGAATTGCTGTTGCCTTGGCGCCAACAAGATCCTTCCCAAACAACCTTCCCAAACAAGATCCAGACTCACTACACAGCCCGTTCTCCTGGCCCTCACACAGTGTCTGCGTCTTGTGCTCCATGTGCCCAGAGGCCTACCCTTTGCCCCCCAACTTGTCCTCAAGGACTCACCGATGGATGTGATTTCCCTGGAGAAACTGTATCCTTGTGGACTAATTGGCTCTCTCGCCGATGTCCAAACCAGAGCAGAAATCAAACAAGTTGAGTCCACTCCAGTCCATGGCAGGCTACCCTACAGGACAGCGTGGAAATATACCAGGGTGGTGGCGGTGTTTGGGGACATGGAGTCCTGCTCAGGGGATAGCAACCCCACATGTAAAAGAAGGAAACACCACCTGGGCCTGGGCCAGTCTCCTCCCTCCCCCTAATTCTTGTTTTATTTGAACATGTGATTGCAATCAACATGTCCCTCATTGCGCCTCTTTGGGGTGAACCCCCTGCTTTGCCAAGCCCCAGAGTGTAGCCAAGGCTGTAAATATTAATGGTAGCCAACTGCTACCTCTTTCTTCCAGGCTAGTGGGTTCAAACTGCCAATCTTGAGATTAGCAGCTGGTTCACCATTGCCCAACCAGGGCCCTTTCCTGATGAGCCAGGAGACAGATACTTTTCACTCATGCTGAAGTTTCCAGGAAGACTTGATGTGGAAAGAGTTGCCCCTCCTCTCCTTCACATTTTCGAGAAAAGACCAGCCTGCTAAGAAGGCACCATTGTGACAAAGTAGGCCATGTGTGGGGCTGCAAATTGCAAGGTTAGCTATTTGAACCCACCAGCCGCTCCACAGGAGAAAGAGGAGGCTTGGACACCCAAGGGTCAGTTCTGCCCTGTCTCATAGGGTAATGATGAATCAGAATCGATTCAATGGCCATGGATTTCTGTTTCTTGGTGAACTGACCAACTGGAGCCTCTGGGTCAGCACAGACAGTCAGCACACTTGGCTGCTCATCCAAAGGTCAGGGATTGAGTCTGCCCAGAGGCGCCGCAGAAGAAAGGCCTGGCGGTGTCCTAGCAACACCCAGCCATTGGCTGGCTCCCTGTGGAACAGTTCTCCTGTGGCACAGATGGGGGCCCAAGGAGTTAGAATCAAGCGGAGAGCAGTGAGCTCACTGATAACCAGCTAAACCAGGGACCGCCAGGCCTCCTCTGGCCTTGCCACAAAGCAGCCCACTTGGTGACTAAACCTACAAGTCAATCACTGCTTTCCTTCTAAGAGATCCCCCTGAGCTCAGGATCTTCAGCTTCTCCATCCACGCTCTCACGCCCATTCATGAAGTGCCCAAGGAAGAGGAAGTCGTGCCTGCTCTTGCGGTGCCAGAGTCTGTGAGCTGGGAGAGCCGAGGCTCCCACGAGAGACATTATCTTCATGCCAGGATCTTCTCAAGGGTCCAGGGAACCCTGGTGGCAGATTGTGCTACACACTAGGCTGCCGACCACAGAGTCAGCAGTGCAAAACCACCCGCGGCTCCAAGGGAGGAAAAGGGGCTCTCTCCTCCCACAAAGATCTATGGCCTCAGAAACCCTGGCAGTTGGTTGGTTTGCTTTATGAAAATGTGTCCACTCATACATGATGGGCTCTGACAGGCAAAAAGGAAGAGAGCAAGTCAAAATTAATGTTTAAAGCCCCATCATGAAACCTTTTAATTCCTTTTCAGCAGAAATTTTTTTAAACACCCTATAGTATTTTACATGGGGCAGAGATTCCTGTAGGGTTTCTGCTGTGGGGAGGACACCCTCTTGAGTGAGGGTGTCGGAGGCAGCCTGCGTCCTTGGTCAGCCTGGGCTTGCAGACGCACAGCGACAGCCAGGCCCTGCTGGTGCAGCACAGGAAAGCTGCACTTGGCCTGTGTTCAGCAATGTTTGCCTCCTACTAAGTGGAGTGTGGTCAAGAGCCTTTCAGTTCTCTCCATTCCAAGAGGAGAGGTTGCGGGAGCCCCTCCTTCTGGCTGCCAGTCAGTATTAATTGGCTTGACACAGAGTGCTTGAGAGTCCCTGGGTACAGCTGGCTGATTAACATGCCCAGATTGGGTGTCGGAAACTGGTATCAGAAACTCAAGGATACGATGAGCTGAGTGACCAAGGAGCCCCTGAGTGTTCAATAAAGGGGCACCCAGCGCCCCTGAGGAGACAGCCTGCCAATCTACTTCTCAACGACTGACTTCACGGTTGCCAGAAATCAGAGCAAACCTTCTGGCACTGGTGGTGCTGGTGGCGCCAGTGTTACTGTGATCCATAAGCAGATGTGTGTTTTTTTTAATACTTTGGTGAAAATATGCACGATGACACATGCACTCACTCAACAGCTCATACCCGGGTGCCGGCCCATGCTTCTCACTGCATCCCTTTTCCCCGTCGCTGCCCACACCATTTCAGCACCTCCGCGACTCTGCCCCTCTCTCAGTGCTATCCTGGGTTTGGGAGTCGATGCTTCCCGTGGGCTCTTGGTTGGGGGCGAGTGACTGATCCTCAAGGCCAGCGGTTTGAGGCTACTAGCTGCTGTACAGGAGAAAGAGGAGGCTTTCTGCTCCCATAGAGATTGCGCCTTTGGAAGCCCGCAGGGGCACTTCTGCTCTGCTCTGTAGTCACTTAGAGCAAGGGTCGACTCAGGAGCAGTGAATCTGGTTCTTGGGTGTGGCTTGTTCTCCATTTCTTCTCATCGAGATAGTTCCTTCAAAGAGAGCTCCCCCAGTGCCATCGTCTCCCCCCTTTCACCCCCTCTTCTCCCTCCCTCTTTCCCCTTCTTTGTCTTGGAAGGACATGTACATCCTTGGGTTTGGTCTGTCCCCCACCCGACTGCCTGGACCACAACCAGTACAGTGTGAGATTCTTTGATACCTACCGTGCTTGGACTCACGTTGTACTTGTCCTTTTGTGATTGACTAACTTTGCTTAGCATAATTTCCTCCAACTCTTTCCACGAAGTGATGTGCTTCAGGAGATCATCAGTGCTTTTAGTGATGTATAGGAGAGTACGTGCCAGAGTCTTCTAATCCTCTCAACCATCGATGGAAATTTTGGTTGTTTGCAGTATTTTGAGATTATGAATTGTGCCACAATAAATATTGGGGTGGAGATGACTGGTCATGGTCTATTCCATACATATGCCCAGTAGAGGGATAAGGTAGCTCAATTTCCATTGCTTTAAATATCACCGGATCACTTGGGCTGTATGTGTCTAGATGGCCACCAGTAGTGGAGGAGAGTGCCTGTCTCGCCACATCCCCTCCAACATTTGTTGTGCTCTGATTTTCCGATTTGGGGAATCCTCAAGGGTGGTAGGTATCTCATGGTTGTTTTAATTTGCATTTCTCTGGCTATCATCATTTTCAAACCATTTTCTTTCTACTCGAGCCCTGGGCATCAGCTCCTTTTTTTGCCATTCCTCCCCACCCTCCTGCCCTTGTGAACCCTTCATAAATTATATATTTTGGGGCTGAGCCCCAGTGGCATAGTGGTTGTGCGCGGGACTGTGGCCCACTGGGATGGAGGTTCAGTTCCAGCAACGGCTCCACAAGAGCAAAGGCTGAACCCACCACCAGAGGGCAGTGATGCCAAAAAACAAACAAACAAAATTATATATTTTGATTGTTGCTGTTGTTCTTGTTGTTTTCATATTTTATACCGTCCACTGTCTCCCTTCACCCATGTTTCTGTTACTTGTTCCACTCATAGAAGGGGGATGTACATCAATCATTGTGATCAATCTCCCCCCACCCTCTTTTTCCCCCTTCTTCCCCACCTTCCCGCTACACTCAGGGTTTCCCTGTTCCCATTACTGTTCTTAAGGGGTTTTTCTGTCCTGGATTCAGTGTGTCAAGAGCTCTTATCTGGACCAGTGTATGTGCTCTAGTCTAGCCAGATGTGTAAGGTAGAACTGGGGTCATGATCTTGGGGGAAGTAGAGGAATGGTGTGTGTTTCATCAGTGCTCTACTGCACCCTGACTGGCTCATCCATTCCTTGTGACCCTTCTGTGAGGGCATGTCCAAGTATCCACAGAAGGGCTCTGGGTCTCCACTCCCACTCTCCTCATTCACACCTATATGATTGTTTGGGCTCTTCCAATGCCTCATACCCACTCCCTATAATTGCTTTAGTACGATGAAATCTCACCACCACTTCTAAGGACCTAGGATGATCGGAAATGGAGACGTTGGAAAGCTTAACTAGACTCCCGGTAAACAGACCTGGTGGAGTGAAGGAGATGCCCCTGGCTATCCTGAGTTCACCTTCTACTGAGCGTGGAAAAGTCCAAGTCATTGAATCAACGGGGCTTCTCTTGGGAATGGGCCCTGCAGATTCCCTTGAAAGAAGTCAGACCGTGCTCCTCGCTCAGCCAGTCACTTACCTGGAACACGGCTGTGGCCGGAGGAAAGCCTCTGAACCCTGGAATGGGTTGGCACATCTGTTGGGATGCACCTGGACCTGGGAGGACAACAAATACAGGAGGAGGACTTGGGCTTGTAGGACGATGGCTCTTCAGGCTCCACTCCTTCTCCATTACCTGACACTTCTCACTGAGGACAGCTGTAAGCCTGTCACTGCTTTGTGCGTTCGCCATCTCTGGTTGACTGTAATGAATGCCGT
>PVJH01047750.1:0-11147 GCA_004026705.1 Nesogale talazaci | reverse complement strand
CTGCCTTGGGGACATCGGTGGGGCTGGAGGGAGCTGGACTTACCCATTAGGTTAACCTGCCACACACTGAACAGGGAAAGGCAAGACCTTAGTTGTGTCCTGGGGTTTACAGCCTGGGGGGGGGGGGGCTTGGTGGCGTGTGTGTGGGACCGTGGCCCACAGGGTTGGCAGTTCAAATCCAGCAGCAGCTCTCCAGGAGCAAGGCTGGGCCTCCTACTCCCACCAGGGGGCAGTGATGCCCCCCCAAAAAAATGCAAAAAAAGAAAAGGAGCTGGGATATCCATCCAAGAGCTGAGATCATTCAGCCTGAATGGCCCGACAAGGGGTGCATGGCGACGTGGCAGGCAGAAAGGGGTTGCAGATCAACTGGGACAAAACGGAGCTGGGAGAGCCAGCAGAGCAGAGCAGCACATGCGCCTTCACAGGGAAAACGGCGACAAAGCCCCAAGAGACTCATCCTGGGTGCAGGGTGCTGCAAAGCAGGGGCCAACTTCACAGCATCCCAACCATGATACTCCAGGCCAGGGAGTCTGAAGGGGTTAAAACCCAGCGAGAGAAACTTTGTTGGGCCTGATGAAATCTCCATATGGGTAGCGCTGTAGGGTTCTAGGAGAAGCAGACAGCTGTAATTAGAAGTCCTCAGACACTGGGTTACCGTGGCAACTGCTGGTCCAGAGGAAAGTGGGGGGTGGGGGGGGCGGGAGAAGCCTGGAGTCCGAGGACTATGGTCTTCCAAGAAAATGCCAGAAGCAGGTGGTGCTCATCACAGGCAGGCTTTGCAGTTGCTCTTCCAGCCTCCCCACTCCCAGATGCTTGCAGACCTTCCCCCACCAGCCCCTCCTCATGCCTGCTCCACAGAGCAGTCCTGGAGCAATCCTCCATTCAGGAAGGCATCCCAAAGGAGGTATGAGAGAGGAGATTCTTGGGAGGGCTGGGAGGGGCAGTGGTGATTCAAGGATGGAGTTCTCCCCTTCTACCACCTGGGCTTGATTCTCAGACAGTTTTCATTGTGCAGACCTAACACCCGTCCTGAGGAAAAGGTTTAGCAGAGCTTCTAGACTCAGACTAGGAGGAAAGGCCTGGCGATCCACTTCTGAAAGTTTTGTTGTCTCAATTTGGCAAATTCTTGGGGGATGGTTGAGGGGTCAGTTAGTCTGGAGTGACTAGAGAAACAAGTCCAGACACACTTATATGTGTCTAACAGTCTTAAGTCCAAGAGTAATTGTATATTAAGAAAACATCCCCGCCCAGGCAAGATCAAATCCTTAAGTTTGATATTAGCCCATAAATCCTTTATTAGCCCTTATGTCTGATACTAGTCCAGAAATTCTCCTACAGACTCGCGCAGTGCATGCAATGATGCCAAAAGCAGGAAAATCCCTGGCCGGTGGGGTGAAAACCCTGTGGAAGCATCTCAGTGCTGGCGTGGCTCTCCATGGGACTCCTCCAGCTCCACGGCTCTGGCTGCCATCCGCATGGCTTCACAGGGCTTGTCCACCACATGTGAAGCTGAGAGAGTGAGTGTCCCACCTCCAGGAAGATAGGAGCTTCCAGAATCCTCAGGAGAAGGTCATGTCCACACAGGGGCATCATTGGCTATGACCTGATTGAAAGGCTAAACTCCCCCCACCCCCCTCCGCCTTTGCTCAAGCTGAAAGGAGATTATTTAACTGTCACAGGGGGTGTGGGGTAGCTTGTGCAGGTGACATTGTTTTCTGAATTGTTTCCTCTCAGAGATTGTGTAGATCAAAGTCTATGGACCCTTGAGTGACGCTGTAAGCTTAATTTACCTGTCACTATGGTGTTTGCTTGAACCCACCTGGAGAAAGATCGGATCTTCTGTTCTAAAGAAGATTTACACTCTTGGAAGCCCTAAGGTACAGTTCTACTCTGTCCTACACGGTCTCGATAAGTCAGAAGCAATTCCAGGGCACTGGGTTTGGATTATTTTGAACAGTATTATTGGCATGTAATTAACACACCATACAATTCAAGGTTTAAGTATATTAAAACCGAGTTGCGTATTCACCACTCAATCTATTTTAGAACGTTTCCTTCACTCTTGTATCCATCACTGTTAGCTCCCCACTTCTCCCCAATATTCCCCCATCATAATCCTAAGAAACTACTAATCTAGTTAGCTCTATAGATTTACGTATCCTGAGTTCTATAGAAAAGTCACTCAAGTTAAAACCAACAAAACAAAACAAAACAAAACAAAACAAAAACCCAGCAACTACAACAGAATAAAACACTCTCAAAAAACCTCTCTGCCATCGAGCTGATGCTGATTTATAGGGATCTCACAGGACAGAGCAGAACTGCCCCTGTTTGTTTCTGAGACTGTAACTGTTTGCAGGAAAGAAAGCTCATCTTCCTCCCTCAATAGTGGCTGGTGGTTTTGAACTGCTGTCCTTGTGGATCGCAGTCCAACGAATAACCATGATGCCACCAGGGCATCAGAATAAAACAAAGAAGAACCTAATTCAAAAAGATAGCAGAATGTAAGAAAAGCTAAAACAAGCTAAAGACAGGCTGAATGGTAGCATGTTAAAATTTACCCAAACTCTACCTGTAGTAATCCCAATCTGATGCACTCTATTTGGGGGCAAGACTATTCATATCCTTGGTCAATGGACCTATGGAATTCAATGGAGACTTCAGTCTGTGGGTCTATACAAATGGATTTGTGGCTTTCACTGTCACCCACAGCCTTCTGAAAAAGCAGTGTTTACAATTTAAGCTCTGATACAGTCCCTCCCTCTAATCTTGGATTTTATTGCTAATCATTCTTTGATCACACTCACTGAAGGTTTTCTTCTGTATGGCCTTACCTGTCACCTCACTTAGATGGCTGCTTATTTTAAGACAAGCTTTTAAGACCCCAGATGCTATTCTTTTTAATTTCATTCCTCTAGCAATTTCATTATTTTATCTCATTGTTTCTGTAAGGACATTAAGTAGCTCTCCCCAGACACATCCCCACCTTACATTGTTTTCTAACAGAACTACATTTCTTCAGTCAATATATGTACAGAATGGAAACATCCAATACCAATGCTTGTTGTCTCACGGGTCTAAAGTCGATTTTACTTATCACTATAATTACAATTTTCAGCGATATTCAGACAGGAAAATTGCAATCTCACATATTTTCTACCATCTCACTTCTGACAATAGTATTGGCAACCTACTCAATCAAAATATGACTGATATTTCCAGCTACACATAATTTCTTTTTTCCCCATGTTTCATTGCCACATAATTTATATATCACACAATTCAATAATTCAATCATAACAAGAGTAGTACATGGCATTCTTTCTGATACCCAAGCACCACGTGCTTTCTTCATCCCACTTTGTTACAGAGCACTGATATCTTCAGTGATCTCTTCATGAGGACAGGTGTGGAGGAGTATGGTCACGTCGTAAGAACTAACTATGATTACATTAGGGCTCACGAGGATGTGAAATAAGGGGGTTGGATTTGAATGGAGCTCATGGGAAATATCTGCGCTTAGTAAACCCAAACCCAAACCCAATCTGTTGCTTTTGAGTTGATTCCGACTCCTAACGAGTAGGCTTGTTCCACAGACTCCGAAGCCTGTAAGTCTTTACAGAAGGAGACTGCCTCATCTTTCTCCTGGGAAGTGGCTCGTAGATTTGAACCACCAACCTTCCAGTTAGCAGCTCCATACTTAATTATGACAAAACCAGGGCAGCCATTTGCTTTATCATCAAACTGGGATCGCTTTGAGGGTAAAAGAGGACCTTGTAACTAGGTACATCTGGATAGCAGGTGTAAAGTAGGACTTATGGCCCCCGTAATTATTTGGCTGCCTAAGAAAACAATTAGTCCCATAGCGTGGGGATTCTAACCTGCTGTCCCTGGACCCCATAAGCAGCTATAGATTTGAGGACTGATTTTCAGGGGGGGATTATTCTCACATACTCTTAAGCCCAAGCCCACCTAAGAAAGGTTAAAAAAAACCACACACACAAAGAAATTATTACCCTGGGTCTGGACTGTCTCTTATTCCCTAATCTTCCTTGATTAAGCAGTAGCAGGAACATTTGGTCCAGGGGCTCATGCTGTGGGGTGTCTGAATAGATGGGGCCACCTTTGCTTCTGACCCTTGGTCCTTAGAAATCCTTCCAAGAACTTCTCTACAGAGAATTGTTCAAGCTCCATCGCCAAAGGACAGCGTGCTCTGGAATGGCTACAGCAATAATGTGGTCAGCTGAGCAGGATCAAGCTACCGCAAAGATGCTCATAAATCTTCCCTAACCAAAGGAGGTTTTTCAAGGGTGTCTTCTGACACCTTCCTTAAGAAGCGAACCAAAAACAGTAGCTCGGGGACGTTATGGTCATGAAATCCAGAGAAAGTCAGCTCAAAGGTCAGAGTCTCTGAGGGAATCAGCAGAAACGACTGTCTGTTAGGAATACTATGCCCCAGTCTAGAAATTATGAGCATGTGGTTCTGCCACAAGCTGTACAAAATGTAGTAATCTGAAGGGGTGCACCCTTATTTACCTGTATTTGCACCCAGATAAAGGGGAACCTCCTACGCAATAGTTTAGTACTTAGCTACTCATAAAAAGGCTGGGGATTCAAATCTTGCCAGTGTTGCAGTGGGGAGAAAATCCTTGAAGATCTGCTCCAGTAAAGAATACAGCTTTAGTTCAAGCTCTGTTGGACCCCCCGCCCCCCCCCCCTCAGAGTTAGCAAGGGCTGGTTCGCTCTTTCTACAACCCAGCAGTCTTCCACAGGTTGTTCTGGGCAAGGACCTCCCTCAAGAGGGACAGGCACCTCACTCGGTTCTGGGATGGCAAGCCCAGAGGGTTATCGCTGTGCACTCATGAGCTTCCAAGTTCCGCTCTGCACAGGAGACAGGCGAAGAACAGCCGGGCATCACCTCTTCTTCTACCCAGGGTCTGGTAGCTGGGAGATCATGACCACAACAAAACGATGAAAACAAGCCCTATGTGTCAGACACTGTTCTAGGCATTTAATTCTCACAATGACCTCGGAAGATTCTTGGCCTTCATGGTCTGTAAGGAAAGCCAATCTCCCAGAAGTTAAATTGTCCCGGGCCACATAGGGTCAAATCTTGGGAGCCAGGATGAAATGCAATCTGGCTCCAGAATTGGTGCTTAGAACCTCTATTTGCTGGTCCCTGGGAAAGGCAGTGGTCACCGGTCATCTGGGTAGGAATCGAGCTAGAGCTATTCTAACCAAAGATTGTTTGAAATGCTTTAAAAAAACCTGTCTAATGGGCTGAGCTCCGCTGGCGTAGTGGCTGTGCGCGGGACTACGGCCCACTGGGAGGGAGGTTCAATTCCAGTTCCATGGAGCAAAGGCTGGGCCTCCTACTCCCACCACCTGAGGGCAGTGATGCCCCCTCCCCAAAAAAAACAAACACAAAACCTGTCTAATAAATAGGAACACCAGCATCTTGTAAAAGGTTTCATCTTTTCCCTGTGTTCTTTTTCACAGCATTGACTTAAAAAAAATTGGTATATACACCAAAGATTATTTTTAGAAAACCACAGGGAACATGACTTTGTCAAAGGGTTTGCATTGCATCAGCATTGCTTTTTAAAAGGTACATAGAAAGCCAAAGAGACTGTCTACCTGTGCCCTGGAGACAGGAAACAATCTGTCTTTATGAATATTTTTGTATCACAAATTGTATGGGCTTTATAAATGTTTCTGAGCATTTTATATTTGTAAATTAATTTATAACTTGAACTGAAGCGAAGCTCTTCATTTACCAAGAAAGGACACTGCATGCAAAGAACCAGGTGAAAATAAACTTTAAATAAGCGGGGCCACTTCTGGTCACCTCTAGACGTGAAAAAAAAAAAAGAAGAAGAATACAGCTTAAGTAACTCAATGGAGTGGTTCGACTGTCACATCGGGTCACTCTGAATCAGAACCGTGTCAAGGACACATAACAATCAATAGACCCAGGTGGGGTTCACATCTCCAAGTTAAGGTGGAACATCGCTAAGATTTTGCTGGTGGCAACCTGGGACTCCTCGCTATCTGCAGACATCAGAAAGCACTGCGGCGCTTCGATGAACGTGTGTCTTAGCAGGTTCTGGCACGACTGCAGGACCTCGGGTGGGAATGGTTCTAGCGCTGGCAGCTGGCAGTTGAGTTTGGTTTGGTGGGGAGGAGTGGAGGGGGTGACACACTGGGTTGCCCACTACCAAGTCAGCAGTTTGAGACCACCAGCAGCTCCGCACAGGAAAAACATGAGACTGTCTATTCCTGTGAAGAGCTCCCGTCTTGAAAACCCACAAAGACACCTAACTGTTCTATGAGGTCACTGTAAGTCAGGTTAAACTTCACCTCTTTGCCTGGGCTGCAAGGAGATTATTCAACTGTCATATGGGGTGTGGGCTAGTTTGTGCAGGTGATATTGTTTTCTGAACCGTCTCTTCCCGGAGATTGTATGGATCAAAGTCTAAGTCGACCTAATGACAGTGAATTTAGTTTGGGGGTTCTAATCCTATTTTCAGGGTTCAAACAGCTCCTGTGGCTAGAGTCATTTGTCCTGGACAGCACAGCTCTCAGCAGTGAGTTTTGAGTATAGACATGTGATAGGTAAGTTTAGGTCACGTTGAAGATGTATAAAAGTGTAAGGGTGGTATCTAACCAATCAGGTTGCACACAGCTGATGATGCTGTCTTGCGGGTGTGGCTTTCTCCTAAGGAGAACCCTGAGAGCCTTCCTCTCTTTCTCTGCCTTCACCTTCCTGCTTGCTCACTCAAGAGTTGCCGGAGCTCTGCCATGTTTCTACCCACCTTGGATCCACACGACTTTGCAGCCACCAGCCTGGGATCCTCCTGCATTCTGTGTCATTGCATGTGGCTCTGTGAGTCTGAAGAGGCCTTATGGACTAGTATCATACTTAAGAAGTTGAGCTGGACCTGGACTGAGATGTCTTCTTGATCTCAAGCTCTTTCTTAGACATATATGAGTGCTTCTGGATTTGTTTCGCTAGACAGCCCAGTCTTCCACAGACCTATTATTCAGACCCGAAGTGAAGGCAGAGGTTAGGGAGAAAGAACAAAGGTGGCTTTTTCACAGGATGTTTTCAAAGTGCACTCAACAGATTATGATCTGAACCAAGAGCCAGGGTGCACGCCAGGAGGATTCTGGGAGCCCACCACAGAAGCACCGATGACTTGGTTCTTTGGAAATAGGCAGGTTTTGTGCACATTGAAGGCACAGCTCCGCCTAGCTGGGGCATTGCGTTCAGTGCCTACAGACAAGTCACGTCATCCTTTCTGTCTCTCTAGGAAATGCTTGCCGTCTCCTGCTTTGGGATTTAGATAAAAGGGTACACAACTAAGCCTGAACTATAATTTACACACACAATTAAACTTTTGAGCTTCCTTTTAACTAAACCCTTTGCATAAAAATCTATGGATAGATCTTTTGCAAACTATCCCCCCCCCCTTTGTTTCAACTGCTCAAGTTGAAACAACTTGCCTACACACACACACACACACACACACACTGCCCTGAGATCAAAGTCAATGAAAACATACACATTCTATCCTTCTTGAGACATTGCTGCTTCACATTCTTTCCATGGAGCAGTTGGGAAGTCACAGCTGCACTGGCCAATCAGGCTTGAGCTGAGCCGAGGCCCACCAATGGGAGCCCGCCAGATATTCCTTTGCACTGTAGCAAAACTCCCCACTCTTACAGGCATTAAATCCTGTGGGAACCTCTGGCAGAACCAACACTGCACAAAGACTGCCTTTTCTGTTCTTTCCCTTTCTCCCTGAGGACTGTATTAGAAACACCACACAAAATGGGCAGATTATCATTTGCAGTAAAATGACTCCACGCCCAAGTATTATGCAGCAGAATAGTTCTCCAGGCTAGCTTATCCCTCGCTTCTGGCTGACTAACCATTAGAGAAATATCACACTTCCAATAGCTTTTGATTACCATCAAGGACCCCAACTCCATTTAAGGGTGAGGCTATGGTGAAGTGAGGGAACTTGGTCAATGGGTCAGATGTATGAGCTCACGTGCAGACACGAGGTTGAAGCAAGACACAGTGGTCAAGCTGCTCCCAGGAGACCCACGCTACGATGACCATTGAGCTCCAAATGTGACTCCTCAGAAATACAAGTCTCCTCTGAGATGTTAATGTACGAAGCCAGCAGCACTGACCACTGCTTCTTTGTATTTCTTTCACTCACTCTAGGGATAGTACATTGGACAGCTAGCTGCAAGGTCAGCAGTTCAAATTCACCAGCAGCTCCACTGGAGGATAAAATGGGACTTTCTACACCCATAAAGAGTTACTCTTGGGGCTGAGCCCCGGTGGCGTAGTGGTTGTGCGCGGGACTGCAGCCCACTGGGACGGAGGTTCAATTCCAGCAGTGGGGCTGGGCCTCCTACTCCCACCACCAGAGAGCAGTGATGCCAAAAAAAAAAAAA
This sequence comes from Nesogale talazaci, assembly GCA_004026705.1. Classification (NCBI taxonomy): domain Eukaryota; kingdom Metazoa; phylum Chordata; class Mammalia; order Afrosoricida; family Tenrecidae; genus Nesogale; species Nesogale talazaci. The sequence continues at coordinate 2,675 of PVJH01047750.1, read as the reverse complement.
AAAAAAGAGTTGCTCTTGGAACTCACAGGAGGCAGTTCCACCCTGTCCTAAAGGGTCAAGATGAGTGAGCATTGACACGATGACAGTGAGTTTACTTTGTCTTGAGGGATAGCACAGCTGCCATTCCGATGGATGGGCACTGCCAGAGAGTGAGCAAAAAGGGTGCCAAAAGGCAAAAGCCTCAGAAGAGGTCAGAAGATACAGTTATCAGTGGCCTCGGGGCAGGGAATCATTCACAAGAGAATTTAATGCTTTATTTTACATTCCTTGGGACATTAGCTTCCTCTGGGAACTGTGCCCAGGTATATCAAAATTGATGATCATGGAAGGGAAGAATAAAAATGTTATCTATTATTCAGTAAGTCCTTGGATATAATCCAACTTCACTTGGAGCTAAGCGAATCCCAGTGTCTAATTACTAGACTATCCAAGGTCAGGCAAAGTGTTGGTGGACAAGCGTTATTGATCATCTTCTCGGGTACATGAAGTATTTGCAGAATATGACACAGAGTCAATCAGGATACAAGATTATAGGCAAGACACCAAGCGCCTTCTTATAGGTGTCATCTGGTCAGTGAATTGATTTAACAATTATTTATTGAGCACCTACTGTGTGCTACATGAGGGGGCAGTGGATCAGAGGTAAAAGTCTCTCTTCCGTGTAGGAGAAGTCTAACACAAGTCGAGGCATTTTCAACTACCTCATATGCATGTGGAAACTGGACAATGAATATTTAAGACCAGAGAATTGATGCATTTGAATTACACCATTAGCAAAGACTATTGAAAATACCAAAAGAACAAACCCGTCTGTCTTGGAAGATGTCAGAATGCTGTTTGGAAGCAAAAAGGAGGAGACTTCCTCTCTTGTACTTTGGACACATTACCAGGAGAATCCAGTCCCTGGAGAGGGCACCACACGGTCAAAGAACAGGAGGAAGGCCCTCGTGGAGATGGATTGATACAGTGGTTGCAACAATGAGCTCAAACATCACAGTAACTGTGACGATGCCACAGCCTGGGCGGTGTTCAGTCTACGGTAGACAGGGTCACCCTGAGTCAGTACTACTCTGGGGCATCTAGCAACATGCAGGAGAGCCCCATCAACGTACCTCACTGTGAAGCCACCACCCTCTGCTTTTGGAGACTGGCTTTGTGGTAGGACGTTGTGGCGGTCATGGATTTTGGCGTCGATTTCATTTCGGGGAGTGTAGGGGTGGAGTCTAGTCTGTTAATCTAGAGATAGCAAATGAGACCTCTGTGTGGGCATGCCTTTCTCTGAGAATTCTTGGAAATCTCACGATATTTCCCCCGTGGAGGTGAGAGACTATAGCTCTGTCTCTTGGAGACGCTCTACTGACAAGACACAAGACTCAGCCCTTGGGAGACACTGCAGCTGACAAGACACAAGGCACGCTCCCTGTGAGCCGTCCTGGAGAAGCCGCATGGGCTTACCCTGATGGAACCAGATCTCTGAAGCCCAGAAAAGCCACGTGGAGACTCCTGCCAGTGTTGAGGTTCTTCTACTACCATAGGTACACAAGACTCTGCTCCCACTGGCCTATGATTGTCCTGGTGTCACTGCATGTGCTTCGTGAGTCTGAAGAAGACTTATGGATTGGTATCGGACAAAAGGGCTAATATCGGACTTATGGACTTGGATTGGACCGGGTTGGGATACTTTCTCAATGTTCCAATCCTCTTGAATATAAACCTCTCCCTTATATACACATATGCAAGCTTATGAATTTGTTTCTCTAGTCTACCCGGACTCACACAGATGCTGAAGTGACTTCAGCAGGGCTTCCAAACTAAGCTGGATTAGGTAGAAAACAAATTCTGGCAATCAGCTTCTGACTATTCATAGCCCCCTATGGACTGTGACAATCCAGTTTACAACCGGTCATAGGGATGGCACAGGAAGGGGGTCCTCATGATTCAGGGCCACCTCAATGGCAGCAAACACTTGTAATGACATGCCAGGCACCAACTTGGGGACTAGGGTTTTCCTGAAGAACAAGACCCAGGAGATTTATGATTTGAAGGGACGCACACTAAGAACATGAACCAGGCCCCTTCAGATTAACAATGAGCCTGGGGAAGAAACGAATGATGGCAGAGGCATTTCGGGGAGAGGGCACTACTTCGATGGAATGGTTCTAGACAGCCTGTGGAGCTGAGCCCTGAGGTGAGCTGAGGAGACAAGTGCAAAGGCCCTGGGGCAGGATGGAATTCCACAAGACAAAGAGGCCAGGCTGGGTAGCTGTAACACAGGAGTCCAACCTTGGAGAACAGAAGGAAAGCTGGGTGGCGTGGCTGCACAGGGGCCACAGGAAGAGAAACGATGAGGTGAGCTGGAAAAGCAGGTCAGGTAGCACACTGATTCAAGGTTTGGATCTTATTCTTGAGGCCATGCCCCCCCCCACCCCCCGCCACAGGACTTTATATACCCAAGGGAGATAGTCATCTGTGTTTCACACAAGTACTCCCGCTGCCCTGTGAAGAAACACAGACGGCACAGAGGCTAGAGAAGAGGGAGACCAGTCAGAAAGCTCCCCAGACAGCTCTGGAGGCAGGAACCAAGAGGCAGGTGGCAGAGTCTGAGAGCAGAGCCGAAGGATGTGCTGAGGGTCCCAAAGCCAAGGATGATGGAAATGGAAGAGTCCAGGAAGAGA
>PVJH01047749.1:0-11129 GCA_004026705.1 Nesogale talazaci | reverse complement strand
TCTGAAGAGGAAGAGCATAGTGATTAGTAGCTGAAGGTACTGGAAATATCTTTGCAGCAAGGGAATGAACAACTTGGAAGAAAAGGTGCTCTGTCCCGTGGTAAAGGGCAGGCAGAGCTGCTAAACCAGTAGAAGCTTTGCAGGAGGAAAGGAACAATCAGAAAGCCGCATCTCAGAGCCAGGCTCAGGAGACCTCCCTTGGAAGGAGGCTCAGTCAGAAAACCAGAGAAATGCCCATGACTCAAACCCTGCTACAATGGGGATCCACAACCAGTAAAACAACAGCAGATCGAATCAACGCCCTTAAAATCAAGATTCTCTCTAGGAGAGTGCAAGGCAATACAAAACAAAACAAAAAATTTAGAAAGAGTTTTATAGAGGGATCTGAGGCCTTTGTTATTTTTACATATAAACCGATCTTAACTGTGATGTTCATTTGCTTATTTTTAACTACAAACAGATGCTTGACAACATTTTCACACACTTTGACAATTGAAGTCTTGCACGAACTTAGACATAATCAGTCCTCAAGAGAAAACATAATATGCTGATATGTATGGACATTTTGAATATATCCATCTATCCACAAAAATTATGGGTGATACAAAACAGTAAGAAAAAGATTGTTACTGATACAACATCAATATGAAATACACAATTGATACAGAGATGGATACTATAAAGTTAAATATGAAATTCAAACTTAAATATGATCATAGTTTTAAAATCCACAGGAAAATACCAATACATGTGCCATTAAGATTATCATAAACAAGGTCACTAAGATGACCAAATACAAAGAAAAACCTAAAGTGGGTATTTACCTTTTGGAGACAATTATACTAGAAAAATAAGTGCACTTCTATGCCATCATGTAGAACAGTGTAAGGAAACAAAGAACACACAGAGTTGAAGACAATGGAGCAGAGGCAACTCAGACCCTTCTTCCTCTGCAGTTCTGGAATCACACTGACTGCTTCCGGCCGGCCCCACAGGGATGCCTGGCAATGCTGGCACAGCAGTGGAGCTCAGCCCTTTCCTGACTAGTGAGATGATTGAATAGGTGGAATAAGACACACTGATGGAAACACACACACTAATGATATGTATCATGAAGCATGCAGATGTGCACACACACTAACACCATGCTCACATAGTAAGTGTTGTGCACATACTGATGTTATATACTCAGTGAGTACATATTAGCAAAGATAGCTGCAGTCCCAAATGAGTACAGAAATGTACACATGTTAGTGTAAAGAGTGACATGAATGAAAATGTAAGCACTGAAACAGTGGCAATATCATAAAGTAATACAAACATTATCACAAATGTTATCATGTACTATAACCCATTTCCCCCCATTTTATTGCATGAATACAGGAAAACTCAAGCACTCATACATGAAGTAACATAACTATAAGTGACAATGGGCTGGTAATTATAAGTGGATGTGCTGTCGAGATATTTTCTGTGCAGGGTAAAGAAATAAGTGATACATTTAACTCATTCTTCCTTGATGCATTCCCTTCTTCGCTCAAGTGATCCATGGGTCTGAGCGTTCTCAAGTTCAGCCCTCTCACTGCAAGGAGGCTGCTGCAGGCTTCCACAGACATTCCTATAAAGGAGGACTGGGACCAGATGACTTGGCTGATTGTCTGGACAATAGGCAGCTGGGACAGATGCCCACAGGGAGCAGGGAGAACAGGAGGTGTAGGGAAAAAAGAACAAGAAAAACATAAAATGATAGAGGCAGCAGATGTGAGGACAAGGAGTCAACCTACACACTTGAGTCATCAATTCATGTGAGGGATTTGGGAGATTACAGAGAAAAAAATCCAGAGCAAAGTATGAAGTCATTTTATCATCATTGGAAGTTTCAGGGAGTAGTGAGGAGAGGAACATGGAGAGACTACATGGGCACAGCTGGGTGAAATGAGCAGCACACACACACACACACACACACACACTGTACTTAATCACCTTGTAGTGATTTGGGAGCAAAATGAGGCATACAATTAGAAAATAAACTCTATCACTGTCTTCTGCTTCCTGGGAAAATGGGGGCAATTGAAATTAATAGTAAACTTCTCACATATTCCATAACAGATACAGTACATAAAGGAGAAAGCAAAATATTAAATGCACCACTGATTGTAATAGAAATGAAACTGTAAAAGGAAAATCATTTGGAAATTATCTTTTAGTGACAGTACCACAGGAACAAATATATACATACTTACAGAAAATACTGATAAAGTGACTATCAAAATGGAAAACTTTTTTTCTTACCAAGAGATTAAAGACATGTAAAGCAGGCGAGTTTCATCAGAACACTATTCTGGAGACCTTGATGGAGACCCTGATGGAGTTGTTCTCTCTCTAAGGGGCAGGTTGCTCTGTCTCTATGTGTGAATGTTGTCTCTGTCACAACATAACCTTGAATTCACAGTCATCAGTGGTAGGGACAGAATTATAAAGCAAGAGACATTCTGTGGAGGAACTGTGAGATGAAGAAGACTCCCCAGACCAGAGCAGGAAGCCAGCCCTGAGGGAAGAACATATATCATGAATACACTGGCAAATATGTGAGGAAAATGATAAAGAAGAACCTAATTTTCTGAGTGAACTAATTCCAAACACACATCAAAACTATGTATTTTAAAAGATAAAAAAAAATGAGTGAGACCATCTTCAGGAAATGTAATGAAACTTCCAAGCAAAGAAGAGCAGGGTATAGTCAGAAACAAAAATTATATCTATTACATATGAATGTCACTAATGAGGAAACGTTCTTTCAATCTAATCCATAAAAATTACACCCTAGATATCTATGTATCTTGAAAGAAAATATGAACATTTTCTAAAATAAATAATAACTATCAAATTTGAGAATTTATTTCCATCCCTGCACCCACAAAGACAATAATGCACGGGGAAGAAACATTGCTTCAGAATTCCACCACCTAGTTTGTGCAGTTCTGAGTGCTCGCCCAACCCGAGTTGAAAAAGAGCTTATGAACAAAACACAGACGTGTCTGTGAGAAATGAGGCCATCTCTAATGGATGATTTCATGCTGAGGTAGCCCAGTAAACTTTATGGACTTTTGTTGCATTTCATGGACATTTAGGAAAGTACCTCCTTAAAAAAATGTACCTCCTGCTTCTTACTCTTTTTCCTTTCAGGGAAAGGCTTGCATCTTTTCTGAGTGCCCCTCCAACCTCCATGTTCTCTGCACTTTTTCCCTTACAGTCATCTCCCCAAATTAAGTGCATGCACATAAACCTGAGTGTTTGCATCATGAGACACCCAGATGGAGACATGCTCTTTTACAAAGTCATTGAGCAAATGAACACAGTGTCATTAGCAAATATACAATAAAAATTAATCATGGATTAGGTGAACTTACTAAATTAGGGAAAAAGAAAATAAACCCTAAGGACAACGGCCTCCAGATGAGCACTGGCAGAATGCACACATCACCACATGTTCTTCTGTTTACTGTTGCTATTGTCCATCCAGGGCCTGCCTGGTGCATGAGTGTGAGAGAAGGACCTGGGCTTTAGGATGAGAGATGATGAGCGTGCAGGCACAGGGAACTACGATTGTTTGCTGCCAGAACCAAGTGTCCATATGGGGGACATTTAAAATTTAACCAACATATGTAAAAATGCTTTCCTAGATTGGACCTTCAATGGGACTCACAAATTTGTCATGATGAGAGTCCTTGTGAGGTCTAAACATGGTTAATTTGTTGTTGTATGGGAAGCCAAACATTTGTGTGTTGTACATTATTTTGCTCATTGTAGTATTGTATTCATCGTCATCCCCCAAATATATTCATACTTTACAACAAAATAATGTACAGCTAAAGAAGATAAAAGGTATGCACAGATTATCTTAATTCCAGGTTACATGAAAATTTTAGAAGATATTATCTCAGGAGTTAAGCTTCTCAAAATGTTAACCTGTACACTTCTGAAAATGTTAACCTGGACTCAAAACTTCAATGCATCTGACAATAACATTTATAGAACTAAAATATTTATCTATATTCTGTAAACTTATTGTTACTTGAATGTGGAGAACATTAGGGCTGAAAAATGTGTATTTTATTGTTAAAGGGCTATGCTGTAAGTTGCTTTGGGAAAACTCCACATGATTTAAATGTCCCTTACTTATACCTTATAAGTAAACATATGCATTTACCCAGATGCACAAGAGGAGTGTTTGCATAATGATAGCTGATACAAGGAGATAAAGGAAATACAGGTGATGGGTATGTGGGTTATAGGGAGGGCCGAAGGGGTTTTCAGGAATAAATAGTGAAGACTCTAGGGGGGAATGAATTGTGATTGCATTACTCATTTTAAAGGTGATTTAATTGAAAGAAGAGCAAAATGTTCCGGATGTGGATGGATGGGACATATTAGGAAAAATTGCTAGAAGCCAGGGCTATTTTACCCAACATGTGCCAACAATGCCACAAAGTTTCATTGAACTAATGGTTGCAGGCCAGTCAAAAATAGAGATGGCAGTACCTTTTCACTCCTATTTTCCCATTTGGGAAAGTTCAACAGGGACTGCCCTTGAGTTTCTGTCAACAACTTTTTGATAAGATTACAGTTTACAGTAAGCTTGGGCATGGAGCATGTTCAGATGGACAATGAAAAGTCTCTTATCTATTACATGCTATTTATGGAAATGCTGCTCTATATCTTACCATTCCTCATGAATTCGTATTAGAACCCTGGCAAGGAGTTGTTAAAATCCTTCTCATTCTTTTTGGAACTATAGCTACAAATATTGTAGGTCTCATTTTAGGTCAGAGCAGCCTGTGTTCTCAGGGAGTGTTAGTCCCCACCGGAGTGATTGATTCAGATTATATTGGAAAGATGTCTGTAATGATGTTGACTCTAAAAGTATTCAGTTTTCAAAAAGTCAAAGAATTGCTCAGTTATGACTATTACCTTATCATAAAGGAAAGGCTGCACCTGGGGGTAGGAAGGAAGAGTTTCCCAGCACTGGAACACCTCTATTTTGAAAAACATTTATTGGAGACACTAATCCTCATATGGTGGTGTTTTTGAAAATGAAATTCAAATTGCTGGTCTCATTGACACAGTTGTTGATGTGACTATTATTGCATCTCATGATTGACCATCTGAGTGGCCTTTTCACTCTGTTAATACTGCTTGTACTGGGATTGAAACTTCGGCTATTATTCAACAACGTTCTTCTGTTCATAAATGGTATGGTCCAGGACAGTTAGGGAAATTCCAAACTTATAGAGCTGACATTCCCTTAGCAGAGCAGAGATTTTTTGCAGCAATGGGAGGCTTCTATTGCTATCTCCACCATTTCTCCTGTGGCTGAACAAAGAATCACAAAACTGGGGTCTCATTGTAGACCACAAATTGAACATCAAGAGTATGTAACTCATCCAGGGCAAGACTGAAGGGGTTTAGGTTTTGCTAATATAGAGGTAAATTTAGAGTAGTGGCCACTGTTGTGCACTTCGCTCTACTCCTAACATGCAAGACTCAAAAACCTGTGTGGGTGGAGCAGTGACCTTTACCAAAGAAAAATCAGAAGTGCTACAGTTTTCAGTTCAGGAGCAACTTTATCTAGGAAATACTGAGGCTACTACTAGCCCCTGGAACTCACCTGTATCTGTAATTAAAAAAAAAAAAAAACAGGAAATTTGAGAATGTCATGGACCTACAAAAAATACATGGAGCTATAATTCCTGTGGATCCTTTACGATATGGTGTTTCATCTCCTGTCATGATCCCTACAGATTGGAAAGTTATTATAAAAGATTTAAAAGATTGTTTTTTTTTAATCCATTTTATCCACAACCTCAGGATTGTGTCAAATTTGCATTTACTGTTCTAACTTGCAATAACATTCAACCAATGTTATATTTTCAATGGAAAGTTTTACCTCAAGGAATGTTAAACAGTCCCACATTATGTCAAGCTTTGGTTCATCAACCTTTACAAATGATTTGGGAAAATGTATGAGTAGTCTATGTTATCATTATATGAATGACATTTTATTTTCTCATCTAGATCGTCCAAGTTTAACAGAAACTATTCAATTTGCACAAATAATTTTAAGAGATTTTGGTTTACAAATAGCTAAGAAAAAAATCCAAAAGGAATATTCATTAAAAAATTTGGGGGACAAAAATGTGAATCAAAAAATTATCTTCATAGAGTACAAATTCCTCAGGATTGTTTAAAAACACTTAATGACTTTCAAAAATTATTAAGACATATAAATTGTTTATGTCCACCTTTGGGTATTCCTATTGGACAACATTCTAAGTTATTTCAAATATTAGAAGAAAATTCAGATTTTAATAGTCCTAGAACTTTAACTCCTGATGCTGAGAAAGAATAGCTATGGATTGAGAAGCATATTCAAGATAATCTTCATTTGTTATACATTCTATTCATTCTCCAACAGGAGTCTTTATACAAAAATAATAATTTTTGGAATGGTTATTTTTATCTAATGGAAATATGCATAAACTGGAAACATTTGCAGAAAATGTGTCTAATTACTATTAAAGGACATATTCATGCACCCCATTAGTTTTTGGGGCATCACTGCCCTCTGGTGGTGGAAATAGGAGGCCCCGCCTTGCTGCTGGATTTGAATCTCCAACCCAGTGGACCGCAGGCCCGCGCACAACCACTACGCCACTGGGACTCAGCCCATTCACACCATTTATGTGGCCTAAATTCTGCAATCATAATTGTACCCTTCATCAATAAAAACACTCATGATCAATAGATTTTATCAGAAGATTGGCAAAATGCTTTTAGCAATTATTTGGGTATCATTTCTAATTCATATCCTCTGATTGACGTTTTCAATTTTTGGAAAGAACTAAATGAATATTGCCAATCGTAGTTGCTTCTGTCCCAGTTCCTCAAACACTTGCATTTTTTGTACCTGCTAAAAAGCCTGGTATTGCTGGGTAGGTAAATATTGACAATAATATTTCTAAAGTTAAAGCATCTCATTATTCTTCTGTTCAAAAGACTGAATTATTAACTATTTTAACTTTTCTTGTAGATATGCCTCATTCACTGAACATAATTACTGATTTACAATATGCTATGTATACTCTTTTACATATTGAAACTGCTACTATTACAATTAATAAAACTAAATTGAATAATTTATCTTGTAAACTACAGCAGGCAACTTGTCGAGGAACAACCCAGAACAAAATTTGGCAAATGAATGTTACACAAATTCCTTCTTTAGGCAAACTGACATATGTTCATCATTCTGTTGCTATTTTTTCTCATTTTTACTGGGCTACCATTGTGACTACAGAATGTGATGATGTTGTTATTACTCATTTGTTAGAAGCATTTGCTATTGTGGGAAGTCTACATGACATTAAAACAGATCATGTTTCTGCTTTAATGTTTGGCTTTTTTCCATGGACACAGAATCCAACATTTGACCGGTATTGCATGAAATAGTACTGGTCACGCTATTACTGAATGCCAAAATCAGACTTTGAAAGAGTTGCTCTTGAAACAAAAGGATTGGAAATGGGAATAGTCACACAAGAAGGTGGCATTATACCCCTCAGTATACTTTAATTTTTCTAAAATTAAATGACAATACTTTAATGGCTATGAATTAGACTGGGAAAATACTGTTTCTAAAGATATAGAACAGTCTATATGGTATAATAGTTTTGAACAAAACAAATGGCAACCAGTTATTGTTATAAAATGGCCATGGGGATATGCTTATATATCTATAGGATAAAAGAAATTGTGGGTTCCAGTTAAGTGGATAAAATTATGTGATGGCCCAGAGGAGACCTTGTCCTTGGAGCGAACTAAACTGGGATTTTGCTGTCATGAGCACTGCCAAAAAAGTTGTTTGAGCTCCCTTGGTGAAGACTCGGCATGCAGACTTTCCAACATGGGGACAGAGTAAAAAGTTAAGCATGGAAAGAAACAACTAGTGCATTCCCATGGACAAGGGATGGCAACGTCTAATTTGTTTTTAGCAATGATGGCTATTTTGACTACATGGGTAAATGCTCAGAATTTTATGTATCAGACCTATATTCCTAACCCGCCCTTGAATAGAGGAGTCTCTTGAACAGATCCTCCTGTTTCCATTTATGTTAATGAATTCTCCTGCATGCTTGGGCCTTTAGATGATTGAGGATCATTTCTAGCAAACAAAGAAGGCACTATTATTGCAACCTGTGAAACTGAGATTGAAGGGCTTCCTATATAGATTGGACACTGGGAACATGGATTAAAATTAAATATCAGGCCTTGCTGTCTGTTATCAAAAATTCAGGAGATAAGAGCAAGCCGCAAAAATTGCTAAGTTTAAGTGCTCAAGGTTTTAGCAATTTAAATATAAAAGGAAATTTTTCTTGTATCTCTGTGGGCCAAGTGTCAATTATAAACCTCACCACTTTGCCATATACCAGCAGGAAGTAGCTCGGATAAGATCTTGATGTCCCCTTTTTAACACTAAAAGGTTGGAATGACTGGACTCAACTAAAGCAGGTGGGCCCCCTGCTCGCTGCACATCCCCAGGGGTCAGCGACTGCCCCTGGAATGAGGAGACTAAGAACCGATGCCCAGACTGCCTGACTCCCTATTTGCCAAAGCTGATAAACTACATCCTGGGCCATAAACTTTGCTGATAACATCCTAGGCCATGAACCTTGCTGGACCAGCACAGATCTCTGCTTCTCTCCCTTTTCCTTTCAAAAACCCTAAGCCCTGAACATAGCCTGCCCAGATATAGCTCACGTCTTGTGCCTCAGTTTACCTCTCATTCAATCTAAGCCTCAGTTCATTTTTACAGTATAGGACCTTTATGCTCACTCTGGCTGTCAAACTTAGCAAGCAGTTTTCTTACCAGCACCAGTGGAACTCAGCCTTAATTCCTCTTTAACTGCAACTGGAATTTCCCCGAAAAACAATAAGACAAACTTTATTCAAGGTCAAACATTTAATAACAAAGTGCAATTCAGGATAAACTCAGTTTTTATCTCACTTGTCTTCCTTTAAAAAACAACTAACATCCTTATCCCAATCATTTAATGAAATTGCCAAGCCCTCAATTTACTAACAGCAGATAAAGGGGAACCATGTATGCTTTTAAATAAAAATGTTATTATATTAATGAATCCGGTATAATTAAACTGAGGCACTCTGCAGCATGGCCAATGAAATAGAAAATTTCAGTGGGGAATCGCTAGCTCTTCCTCCAGGTTTCAAAACCTTGTTGTGGGCAAGGTCATGCCTCTCTCCAGGCTCTAATAATAATCCATGTGCTATTTCTATAAGTTCCTTATGTGTTCAAGTTTTTATAGAAAATAATGAAAGACATCTCCACCTTGACCTTCAACCAGCTCACGGGTCACCCATACAGTCTGCTACCAACCGGCCCGGGACCAAAATTTCCCAACTCTTAATCCACCAGATCTCAGCAGGAAGTAGTTAATAATAAAATCATGTCATCTATCACCACTATTATCCATCAGTTTTCATTGATTTTTGGCCAGGGCCAGACTAGGTGGCTCACATTCCCTCATGATCTCAGGAAGATGGATGACCCACTTGAATTTACATCTTCTAATCCCAGCATTCCAAGGAGCTTATCTCGCCAAGCCAGGCTGATGCACCCCATTTTCCAGGTTCTCAGGGAAGAGAGCCTGAACTTCAGACCCCTCTCCAACAGCATACAGGAGCAGGAGGTTGCAAAACAAAGTGATCTCTCACAGACTCAGATAAAGCAGCTGCAACATCAAGCCTTTCTTCTCCTTATTGGTATAAGCACCATCAGTTTTCTTCACCTCATTTACATATTCCCTAATCCAGGTTCAACAAATATCCCACTGCCCCATGAAGGGGTGTGATTTCCTTGGCCTAATTCACTGCTCAAATGCAACCTGATATGCCTCCCCCACCTCACTATAAATGACTGAAAACCTAGGTATAAATTCACAAAAATCTACAAATGAAAGAGTCTGAAATCATGCCCAGAACCAATGCTCTTTGTTTTGTTTAGTCATAAAGTCTTTGATCTGAAAAGGCAGGACAGAAAAAGTTGTAGGTGAAGGTTCTGGTGAAAACCTTCTGCAATAAGGGAATGAGCAAGTTGGAAGAAAATGTGCTCTGTCTCATGGGACAGGGCAGGCATAACTTTTAGCCCAGTATCTTTTCAGGAGGAAAGGAACAGTTAGAAAACCATATGTCAGATCCCAGTTCAGGATGCCTATCAAACGAGGTTCAGTCAAAAGACCAGAGAAATGCCCCATGGCCCAAACCCTGCCACAACAGTGACCATCATTAAGTAAAAACAACACCAAGTGCATCAGGGCAGGTAAAATCAACATTCTCTCTTGGGACAGTACAAGTGAAGACAGACTCAAATATAATATAAAAATGATATTGTATAGAGGATCCTGATACCTTTGGCATTTTTAGTAAAAACTAATTTTAACTGTGATGCATATTGCATGAAGTTAATTACAAAAGGATATATATATATATATATATTTACAGATATTGACAACAAAAGTCTAGCAGCAGTTAGGTCATAATCAGTTTGCAAGGGAAAGCATCCTACCTGACACAACATGCAGATAGATATGGGCATATTGAACATTCCCATCTCTCTGAAAAAAGGAATGGATAATACAAAAATGTTTTTAAAAAGACAGTAATTGATACAATGTCAACATAAGATTCACACTTCACCCAGAGAGGGGTATATAAAGTTAAATAGGAAACTCTAAATATGATGATTAGGGAAAAAACTAAAGGAAAATGTCATCAAATGTATTATAAATATTATGTGGCACAAGGTCATAAGCAAGAGAACCTAATAAAAACAAACTTATGAAGTGGGAATATAATTTTGGAGACAGTTATAATATAAAAAAGTAAAGAAGACTTGTAGACAATAATGTAAAATATGTTTAAGGAAAACAAAACACAGACAAGAAGATAATGGAGCAGAGGGCAACTCCAGACCCCTTTCTTCATCGATGATTCTGGAATCACACTGACTTCTCCCCGCCTCCTTTCACAGGGATGCATGGTAAAAACCTGTG
>PVJH01047748.1:0-11121 GCA_004026705.1 Nesogale talazaci | reverse complement strand
ATATGAAACACTTGCTGATGAAAATCAAAAACTACAGCCTTCTGTTAGGAGAACATCTCAATTTTTAAAAATTCTCACAAATGGGTTAATAAGCAGCAGTACGATAGAAAAAAGATTGATGTTTCAATGATTTAATTTTTACTTATATCAGCAATCAATACTCATGGTCACAGCAGTTAAGCGATCAAATGACAATGCATTAAGTAAACATACTGCAAGAGACCACTTAACCCCTTAACAAAGATGTGACCCTAAGACCCAAGGAAAGCCTGACCCAAGCCATAGCACATTGGGTCATCTCATATGCATGGGAAAGCTGGACAGAAATTAAGGAAGTCTGAAAAGGAATTGTTGCCTTCACCAGGTATAGTACTGGTGAAGAATAATAAATATACTATGTACTGCCATAATAATGAATAAACCTCCCCTGAAAGCAAGAATGAAAATATGATCAGGAGAAGTCAGTCACTGGAAAAGGGCATCCTTCTTTTACGGACATCATTCTTGGTAGAAGGTAAGCTCAAAAGAGAAAGATCCTCTTTGAGATGAGGAAGTGGCTACAACAATGGATTCGACCAGACAAATAAAAATGAGTGTGAGGATGGTGCCGAACTGGACAGTGGTTTATTCTGTTGTACATTAGTTGGTCACTATAAGTCAGAACCAGCCCAACAGCACCCAGCAAAGTAACACCTGATGAGATAGAAAATGATGAGAGGAGACAGTAAAGCTAAAGTAGGAGGTGAATGAAAAATTAGCAACTTAGGAATACGGAAGATGGAAGCAGGTGACTTGGACAGGGAGCCTTGGATTCTGGCTTCAGTGGATGAACAGAATTCAAGTACTGAGACTGATAGGTTGGTCAAATATATGATTCTATCATTCCTTATAGCTGAAGGCAGAGCAAGTCAACAAAAGATGAGGGTTGTCCTTTATTTTTTCTCTCTCTCTCTCTCAGGTCAGCACAAATCAGGATCAGTAGACAGTAAGGATATAGCAATCCTTATCCTGAACCAGTAGCCAAGTCTCTCTCTGGTTTTCAGCAGTGATCCTCTATTCTGCCTCACGGTCTCCTTCCCTCAATCTCTGGTCTTAGTCTGGCTCCTTCACTTTTCCATAGTTTTTGTGCCACAGCCTTTGAGGCCTCTTGTCTTGGCCTGCTCCACGTCAGACAGAGATATCAAACATTCTTCACTAATGGTTCTCCTTCAGTTGGTGCTGGGATTGCTCTGTGCTGCCGAGATGCCTATGACACACTAAAGAGAATGGCTTTGATGGGTTTTGTCTTTCAGCAGACGATTCCCCCAAAGAAACAAAGGGTGATTGCTTAAGTCACACTCTCTACTAAAGTTGAGATTGAAGCCCACCTTAATTCTGTCATGAAATATAACACAGAACCCCCTCCAAAATGTAATTATGAGCACTAAAATAGAGGCAAGGATTTGTTACCCACTGCATCAGGGATTGTGACCAGACGGGTCATGTTAATTCATGGCATCTCGCCTACACACATATTGTATCCACCCAAAAGCCATGTTAATATCCAAAGGCACCCAAGCTTGGCCTGATAATTTTTCTCTCCACTTCACTTCCCTGCATGGCCCAGGCCACTCTCTTCTGTACCTCCAAGGATGAGACTTGTTTTGATGTCTTTAAGGTAGTGCAGAAAACAAGGGTCACAGAGAGAGACATGTGTTTTCTGACAATTCAATCTAGCATGAACTTTCCCTTAGAACACCAAAAGGGCTACCAACCACCAGGAAATATAGTTAGGGAGCGATCAGATGATTGCCACTGGTGGTATAGATGATGCCTGGTGGTGTAGAAGATATATTTAGTCAGGGGTGTGGTAGTTACATAATCTGGTGTCAATTTGAGGATTCAGTGTGAAGGGGTGGAGTCTAGACTGTCAATCAGGTTGTAGCTTGATGACCTTACGTAGAGATGCTAAGGAGATTAAATAGCTCACTAGAGATGGGACCTACACTTCTGTGGAGACCCTTTACTAACAAGACACACTCCTTGTGAGATATCCCTGGGGAAAAGCCACTCCAACCTATCCTGAAGGCAGCAAGAGCCTCATAACTGGAGAAGCCATGGGGAGACTCCTGCCAGTGCTGAAATGCTTACAATGCCACTGGATCCACAAAATCTCCCATGCATTGAATTTGGCATCATTACTTGTGTTCCATGACTTGATTTGGACTGGGTTTGGATGTTTTCTCAATATTCAATTGCTCTTGTATATCTTGTATATGCTCTTTCTCATACACATATGAGTGCCTATGAATTTGATTCTCTAGTCTAACATGGGGAGAGAGATTTTTAGGTAGACCTCAATGCTTTTTCATTTCTGGATTTCTAAGATGCCAAAAGTTCAAGGGAAAAATGGTGGTAGCACACCAGAAGGCACCTTTTCAAATTTCACCAAGGGGAGAGTGGGTCTCCTCACAGGACTGTCCCATCCTGAAACAGTCATGCTCAGAGCTCAGGATAGATAAGTCAACTTCCAAGACATTTCCCATCCACAGATATTAGTATTTATTCACTTGGCAGGGCTTTTGTACTTCATATCTTTTATCTCCTCCCTGCCTGTGCACAAGTACACACACACACACACACACACACAGGGAAAAAGACTTGAGGAAAAGTCTTATATTCTCTCCAATCTTCTAGTCAGTCTTCATTTTCCTAACATTGTTCATTGTTATACTAAGGTCATCAAAAAAATGTAAGACCTTTGAAGACATGAATGGAATGTGGATGAAACCAAAAGCTCAAACACAATAACAACTACGAGGGTGAGGCAGGGCTGTGCAGTGAGTTTTTCTGTGGTATGTGGAGTCTCAAAGGGTTGGAAGCAACTCATGGGCACCTAACACCCACAAAACTCAGAATTGTCCTATCAATGTTGACTCATCGCTGCCTTAATGAACAGAGGAGAACTGTCACTCTGGGTCTCCAAAGCTGTAAATCTTTATAGAAACAGAAAGCCTCCTCTTTCTCTGGTGGAGCAGTTGGTGGCTTCAAACTTCTGACCTTACAATTAGCAGCCCAACAAGTAGCCCACCCACCCACCTGGGCTCCTTCAACTCTCATTGCTTCACTAAGATGCTAAATATATCTGCACTGTCTAGTACATTTGATTTCATATGTCTAAATAAAGCTCACATGTACATTTATTTAGACCTTCAAACAGTGCTCATTTTAAAATACAGACTAGTAATCACTCACATTTTTTTAGTGCTGTTTTATATTGTTACCTATTCATGATCTCTTATACTCCCGCAAACCTGTGATGCAGTTAGTCTGTCAATTACTGAGAATGGAAAGGGAAGGCTTAGTGAAGGGAAGTGTTGAGCCTGAGGTCTGCCTGAGGGACCTACCGGACACACGCCGGGAGCCTCCTCATTTGACTTTTGCTCCAGTGCTCTTCATTGCCTCCCCCAGGGACGCAGAGCCCTGGGCCTTTGCCACCATGTTCTGAGGAAGAAGAAAGGTCAGTTGACTGGACTTGAGGTCACAGAGTGAATTATTATTGGGCCAAATTCCCTTTGACTATGTAAAACACACCCCACACCCTCACCTCCTTCTTCTCTAAAAGAAGAGGACTTTGAGAAGTTAGACTATAAAGTAGGTCACAGACATATAGCCAAAACAAAAATCTACACCACAAAAGACTTAATGAAGTAAGAGCTAGAGAAAAGAGAGTCAGCCCAATAGTTGGGAAAGACCTGGGGTAGCTTTTAGAGAAATAAAGTGACCATAACCACTGAGCCACCAATCTGTTGTTTGGAACACTACAATAGATTTTTTTTCTTACTATTAATAAGAAACCAAAGAATACAAGTGAAGATGCAGTCTTTAAAGGTGTAAACCATTCTCTGTACTTGTCACTTGCAGATGGTGCCTCATCTGGATTGTTACGGACAGGCACCACCTCTCCCAGGGTCTTATCAATTCTTTGTTGTCAGTCAAGTGTAATTGGGGAAGTGTTTTCAATATGAACCATAAGGAATATCAATTACAATTACTGTAATTAAAGAAACCAGCAAACAAAACCACCTTTCTGGCCTCTTCCCTAAGATTCTTCATGCTTTTCCGCAGCCTGCCTGTGTCTTGAAAATATCTAGACTGGACTGCCTGCAATAATTTTTCAGGTCATTACCTTTGCCTGGAATGGGCTGTTTTCTCATTCTTCATTCAACCAAGTCTTTTTCTTTCTGTTGTGTTCCTTATGTGGCTCCGACTAGTAGTGTGTTAGTCCGGGTAGACTAGAAGAACAAATTCAAGGACACACACACACACACACACACACATATAAGGAAAGGGTTTATATACAAAAGGAATGGGACATGGAGAAAGCATCCCAGCCCACTCCAGTCCAAAGTCATAAGTCCGATATTAACCCAGATGCCTGAAATCAGTCTATAAAGTCTTCTTCCGACTCACGAAGTCACAGGTCAGTGGGTGCAGAATCCCGGTGCTGGCAGGGCACCTGGCCTCCAGGGCTCAGGGTCCATCAACAGCAGAAGCAACTCATCGCTGGCAGAGGTCTCCATCTGGCTGCCCCAGCTTCAGAGGTCTGGCTCCATCAGGGCAAAGCCGTGTGGTCTCTCCGCCAGCTCCTCCTAGCTTCTCGAACGCTGCCAGCTTGCCTTCTCCATGATTCATTGTCTCTGAGACGAACTCCCAACAACTGGGGGAGATAGCTTCTCATCTCCACGAGGGAAATATCGCGAGATTTCCCAGAAGTCTCAGGAGAAAGTCATGCCCACATAGAGGCCTCATTAGCTGCTCAATGGCTATCTCCAGATTAACAGGCTAGACTCCACCCCTACATTGCAATCATAAAATTAACATAAGTACATGACTGCCACAAGTAGTATCCCTGTAGGATAGAGTAGAACTGACCAACAACAGCCGTGTGTCGGTTACAATCCTTGCTGGAGCAGGTTACCAAATATTTCTCTCATGGGGCCACTTGTGGATTAAAGCCACCAAGATCTCACTTGCACCCCTGTGATTCTTATCAAAATCGGACTCATTCTATAAAGGTCAATTCATATGCTGCCCGGTAGGAAGTCTTTCCCAACCATTGGGCTCTCTTTTCTCTAGCTCTTACTTCATTAAGTCTTTTATGTGGATTTTTGTTTTGGCTACATGTCTGTGACCTACACTAAATTCTAACTTCTCAAAGCCCCAAATCAAGTTGGCTGGGAGCAGTCACTGACTTATCGTAGGTGCCTGACATATGGTTTCTGAATGAATTGAATTAGCATCAAATGCCACATCTCCTTTTTCCTTTTCTTATCAGACATTCAAAGATATTCAACACCACAAGTGTCTTCCTGCTTACAATCTGTACCTTCTTTTCTGCAGTTATTCCATAAGGGGTAAGCAAGCTGCCACTGTTATGAAACATTTGCCTGGGATTGCTAGAAACTGTGCACAGTTCACTAGTTCTATTAAATCACGAGATTGTGTGTTTTTTCCCCAATTACTATTCAACATAATCTTTTTATGTTCTTGTTAAGCACCAAAGAGAATGCTCATAATTCAGAAATCACTGAATGCCAGATCCAGGGGCGGGGTTGGGGGTGGGGGGACTAGTAACCCAATCCCCTTCTTTTTGTTAAACAGCAGGAAAATTGAGGCTTAGGTAGGGTAAGTTACCTACCCACAATATGACTGAACCTTCTTAGCATGCTGAGAAAAAGGTGAGTAGCTTCTGTCTTTCAGACCAATGTTCTTCCCAACTCTGGTCACTTGTTAGATACTTGAATCTTCAAGACAGCATTTGACCCGAAATTGCTCTCATCCCCTAACCACACTTGACACATACTTGTAGTGGTGAATTCCACTTCTTCCTCTGAGAACAGGGAATCCCAGATTTCTAATGCATTCCAAGGCCCTCGATGAGCAGGTCTGGTCAGCGCTGGCCTCCTGCTGCTTCCTTGCTCTTTGTAGCCACCACGCCCTTGTCAGAAGGGTCTCTCCTCCAGGTCTGTCAACCTCACTCCAGCTTCCAGGCATCTTTATTGTTCCCCTTGAAGTGTGACCTTGAACAAATAGCTTAGCCTCTGTGGGCCTCAGTTTCCATCTCTGAAATATAGGGATGATAAATATGTTGTGAGATTAACCGTGTTGTTCAAGGTGGGTCTGGCAATCATAGCTTAGAAGAAATGAAAACCAGAGAGGAGTATCCAGTCTTGCTCTTCTTGCCCACGGGTTTCCTTCTCTCTGGGGTGACGTTATTTCCAAGTTAGTGGAGCTGGCTCTTACCCGGGAGAATCACTTCCATGGGCCTTAGAAGTTGGAGAGTTGAGACTTTTGATTTGGATGTTTCTGTTGTTGTTGTTGTTGTTGTTGTTGTTTGGGCATCACTGCCCTCTGGTGGTGGGAGTAGGAGGCCCAGCCTTTGCTCCTGTGGAGCTGGAATTGAATCTCCATCCCAGTGGTCCGCAGTCCCGCGCACAACCACTACGCCACCCGGGCTCAGCCCTGGATGTTTTTGTTTTTCCTACTAAAAATTGCAAGACTTTTAAAAAAAAATTGTAAGTGGGATATTCACATTTCCTCTCTCTAAAAAAAAAAAAAATGTGGATTAGTGTTCTATGGAAAATTCCAGTGGGAAAAGGAAATTTTCTTGAAGAACAGGAAGCAATCACCAAAAGAAATTTTGAAAGAAGCAAGACAGGCAATTGTTACTGCAAATGTGAGGTTTTTCAAAGATGGTAACTTCAGAAAAAAATGAACATGGTAGACATACTTAAGCGGGATTTTTGCATGAGTTTTGTGTATAGATTTCCTCAAAGAAAATAGTGTTCAAGAGGAGCAACAAAACTGAAGGGCAGTCTCTAGCTACCTTACATCTTACATTGAAGTTATAGATACTAGCCCTGAGAGAACAGTCATTGTTCAGTCGACAAATACCCACTGTCTTGAATTGGAAAACTCAGAGAAAAGATAAGAAGGGAAAGGGGGGAGAAGGAAAATGAAGGCGGAGAGAGAGAAGAGGAGGTAGAGGAGAGGAAAGGAAAAAGAAGTGAAAGAAATAAGAAGCCTAAGAAAATCACTAAACGCTGTTTCTCTCCACACCCCATTAAAGGTCTTTGGAAAGTTTCAACTACTGCAAGGATAAATTCTATTTTCCAATTATAATGCCAACTCTCTGCTTTGTATCCTCCAACACATGAATACACACACACAACTAACCAAAGGGGAGATTAATATCTAGAATTACCCCAAAGAATGTTGAGGGTGTTTATTTGAAAGCCTCCATGGTGTGAGTTGCAGCTTATGAAACACCTACATTTTGCCATGTGCCTGAAGACTCCTTCCCACGGAGCCCCCACTCCGTAGTGTCCCTGGCCAAGCTGGGGGTGAGGAGGCACCACATAGGAAATGCAATCCTTCCCAAAGTAGTGCCTTTTAGCAGCGGGAAAATGGCTCCTTTTCCTAGAGGCATAGAAAGAATAGATCCTCTGTGAAATGTGTAGCCAGTGAGATGAAAAAGCACAGACACCAGGGGCTGGGCAGCCACCTCAGCACAGCATGGCGGCACTCTAACCTTGGGTGGCACTCTAACCTTGGGCAGTCACTTTCCTTCTTGGGGCTCAGGGACATGAAGGGGCATGGACAGATGGTCCTTACATCCCCTCCCATCAGATGTAGTCGGCGCCGTTTATGATTCAAGTCACACAGTCCTGCCCTGTGTTCCCAGCTGTACCGTCTCCAGCCTGGAGCAGATGACCTCAAAGTGCTCACTAGCTTTGCGAACCTGTGGTTCTATGACTAACTCGGGACTGACAAAACAAGTGAGAAATAAGCAGTGAGGGTTCAGTGGAACCTTCCAGGCAGGAAACCTGGGTTTGGTTCCTGCTACGTCTGGCCAGGATGGTGAGCAGGTTTTAGCAAAGTTTCTAGATTAAGATCGATGAGGAAGAAAGAGCTAACCATATGCCTTAGAAAAACCAGATAATGAAAATCCTTTGGATCACAATGGCTTCATGCACAACCAACTCTGGGGAAGTGGGCAGCCTTTTGTTCTGGTGTGCATCAGGTGGCCATGGGGGGGGCGGGGGACGGACTCACTGGTAGCTAATGACAGCAAGAGACATAAGGGGAAAAGGCTGAGGTCTCAAAACAACTAGGACTGTAGCTTATTTAGTGATCTGACTCCAACAATGGCATTGGGTTCCCTAGCACCATGCGACGATAAAAGACTGAGGTTCATTGCCCCTTGGGCACAAAAGAGGAACTTTCCATGCCTAAGACTGCTGTTCTCCCCAACCACCCCATCTCCAGACCTGCTGAGCAGGTCCTGATCAGAAGATGAGAAGGGCCTGGCATTCACAACCCAGGGTCCCATCTATGCTTTCTAGATCTCCACTGTGACTTCCTGGCATATAACTCTGCCTGCAGGCAGCCTGCTCCATTGCACAGGCTTAGACGCTTAGAAGCATTGTGGGTCAGTTCTGTGTCAACACCTTTCTTTCTGGACTGCCCCCCCTCCCCCCCCCGCCCCGCAGGCCTCCTTTTTGACCCATTGAAACCCATCATAGAAACAGCAGGTATGTTCTCCTTAAGCGGTCTTTTCGTTGGGCTGAGGACGCTCATTTCTTCTAATGACGTTGTATTCAGATATCTTGCGTTCCTGCTCTGCAGGGTCTCCAGGTCGTCCACCAAGACACGCACTTGAGGGATCAAAGAGCTGGTCTGAGCAGTGCCTCTACCAAGGGACTGCATTCCATCAATACCGCTGAACAGAAGGCTTTATTTAGCGTAAATAGAAGGGTAAACATAGAACACTTGTAAATGATGAAGTTCTGCATAAAAAATTATTACTCTCAGTATTTCTGCTAAAAATAACAATTACTACTATTAAATCAAGAACATTGTCCATTTCTCTTCTACAGACTAGAACACAGACTAGAAAAAGTAGGTGGCAGTGGGGGTGGGGTGGGGGGTAGGTAGTGATCTCTCAGTTTGAACAAGCGGTGTCTCAGAGCTAGTTCATTCAGCTTGCAGACAACTAGCTGGTAAGACTTTATTACACATGCTGTGGTCACGCCTGGTATTATAAAGTGGAGGACTTTATCTTTATCTCTGGTATTTTATCTTTGCTATTTGGACTATTTTGGACTGGCCTTAAAGAAGAGTGTTTTACAAATCTGGCTTCACTTGGGAATCATTCTGGAAAGCTTTGGGGCATAATATTCTTCCTCCATTTCACTCCAAAGATTTGGATTCAATCCCCCCTCCCTAGGATGAGAACCAAGAAGGGGCACCTAAAACAAGACTCTTAGACGATCTTCATCAGCCAGTCCTTCAGGTTCCAGGCTCCTGCCTTGGAAAACTGCAGTCTCCCACCAGCACCTTTGCTCAATTTAATCTGCACACTTGGTTAGCAGGATTGTTCTAGAAGCATACAATGATATCTACAGGAGTGGAGGAGGCCAATCAGTGACTCCCACACACTGGTTGCACTCCGTTAACATTATTCCTCCACCAGTCATTCACTTACTCATTCCACAAGACAAGGCAGATTTAACCACCTCCAGGCTTATCTGATACACAAAAGCTTCAAAATGGCCTTTTCTTCCTCATCTTTCTCAGGCAGACTTTTCCCTGCTCATTCCACAAAGATACAATCTACCCAAGACAGCATCCCAACTTCAAACCCAGGGAAGTCTAGTAACACTTAAAAGATCCTAACTGCGTGTGTCTCCCAGCTTAGGAATGACACCCGCAACCACTTGCCGTGCCTGTGCCCATGACAAACATGATGAATCAATCACAACCCTAGGACCAGCTAAGTCTATCCTCCCAAAGCTGCTCAAGTTAGAGCTCAGTTCACTCCCTGCTGATTGATCTGAGCAGGCAGGTAAGCTGAAACCTATTTGCCAGCCCTGAACTAACCAACACTCTACAACTTCATTTTATAGAGTAGCCCCAGAAAATAGATTGACCTGTCAAGTTCACGCAGCCTTCCCTAGAGTGATCTAGCAGGATGCTTCATGGATTATAAGGAGTCGTTTACTGTCCTCATTCTGCTTCATGATTCATTCGTTTCAAAACACATATACTGAGACTCCTCTGTGTGCCAGGAGAGCACGGCGAGGGGTAGACATAAAAGGAGCAAGCGTAGTCCTTCTTCTCATGACTGAAGTGCAGTAAGACAAGATCTGTACACAAATATTGTGCACCCATGTGCACAGGGATGGGTGACAAGGAAGCTCAGAAAAAGTATCACGTGTCTCTCAGTTTAAGAAAAAGTGTTCTTTTCATCTTTTAGTTAAAACAAAACAGAACACTAATTGATCAAAATAACAAATCGGGAAAAATTGACTTCATTAAGTCTGTGTCCATGAGATCCCTTAAAATGTAACTCCTGGGCAGAGAGGCACGGGCAGATTTTACACTCTCTCTGACACTTAGCTTAACCTCATACACACCTAGACACTCACCTCTGTCCTCAGTCTAAATCTTCTTATCCTTCAATTCTGGGCACACAGGGCACAATTGTGTAACCAAATGTAGTTTTAAATGCCTCCCCTCTATGATGGCAAGGTTTATGTGTTTCACATCTTCATGTTAAGCCTTTCCCCCCATTACGCAGACTGTGGTCCGGGGCCTACAGCCCTCTTAGACAAGAGTTTCCTTATAACTTAAAGCCAAAGACCATTGTGCTGGTTGCTCAGGCCCTGAGCCAGGCCCTAAGCCCTGATTCATGGTCCTCAGAAGTGGGCATTTATGAAAACAAGATGCCATTTTGCTTCTGGGGTCAGAACTCAAATCTCTCTTACTGCCTCTGGTGAGGTGATATTCTGTTCTCTCTCCTCTATTTAAGTATATAACATGCCCTAAAGTATGTGCTAATTAATACATCTGTTTGTCTTACAGAACCGTTGAAAAGCATCTATTTAAACTGTGATTCACATTTTTCCTTTCAGCTTAACTGCAGATTTTTGTGCATGAACCAAATGAGGAAGCTGATTGCACTACTCTTTTAAAGAGCCAATTAAAGAGGTCATTAAGTGACACTGGTGTGTTTTAGGATGGATAGTAGAAGTATAAAGTTATGCTAGACAGTATAACTGGATTTGATGGCAGAAT
>PVJH01047747.1:0-11147 GCA_004026705.1 Nesogale talazaci | reverse complement strand
GAAGAAGGAATGTTTTGAAATTGTGGCAGAAATTGTACTATACTCATTTTTTATTGAACTATAGAATAGTATGCTTTCTGTATCTACTCCCAATATAATGACAAAATGATTCTGAATGAAAGAGGCAAAACACACACACACATGCAAGAACACAATGAAGTAACTGAAAGAAGCCTATGGTGGTTACCAAAATTTGCAAGATGTAAGACTACAATAAGGCATTAGAGAACTCTAGGTTATGTATTTGAGGTTTATTGCTAACTGTAAGGAAATAAATGAATATATTAAGCAGAATGATAATATAATGCAATATATATTAAGATGTTAATATATTGGCTGCACTGATAAACTAATTATCATGGGTAATGGTAAATATGTAATGAGCTTAGTAAATAAAAAATATAATTCTGAAATAAAACTTAGAAAATCGGGATATCACTCAAGGTTTGAATTCCCTGGCATTTCTTTTTTGGCTGAAAAATTCAGAGAACAGCAAAAGCATAGGCATTGAAAGTCCTTTTGTTCAGCATGGACAGGTTGAAATCTCAGATACCTAGTCAACTTTTCAATAAATATTGTTGTATGGGAACATTTTTACTACTACTAGTTCTATTTTTAATGAATTTGTGGTATTTCCCTAAGATGTTCACTTAAAATAAGAGTTAATATCAACGTATTTACACAGATGTGAGGTGGGGTGGGGCGGGGAGGGAGAAATTCCAACGGACATACAGCATGGTTGTTTAAAAAAGCTTCAATAAATATTTAATATTTTAAATTAGTACTGAAGAGTATTTTCTCTACAAACAGAAAACAGTTTTGAGAGACCCAATTCAATCCATAACATTAAATAAAAATTCATTAAAATGAATATCTTTCATTTTTATTTTCTTTCTCATTTAAGTCCCGAAAATCATATTGTTTCAGTACTTGGGAGGAAAAATGTAATTAAATGTAGGCTATAACAATTACCTGGATGGTAACTATATTTCTATGATCTGAAATTTATGAAATATGTCTTTTCATCATTTTCCCTGTGAGATGAGCTATAAACCTATATTATAAGTTCATTTTTAATCCTAGCTCTGAAGAGAGAAAAATGACAACTGTGCAGTAACATACATTGTTCTACCTTGGTAAAATGATAGTTTTTCCTGAAGAGAAAAAGGGGGCTGGGCAAAAGGAACTCATTCACCTCTTGAGTCAATAAATGTGAAATGCCCAACAAGAAATGATTAGCTCGTTCCATTAACAGAGTGTTTTTCTTGAAAAAAAAAGTAGCAAATTTCTAAAGAACTGTGCTTATACCTTAGCCTACTTAGAAGTGACTTTATGCAACATGCTTATATTGAACTTGGAAAACTACTATGATTCTGATGTGATGGTGAATGTATGCTTTAAAATAAAGCATAAAGATAAACAAAATTGGGTTTATTTGCAGAGAAGAAGGATTTTATTTGCAAATCTTACTAAGTATGTTTAAATCTTGGAATTCTACCCTACCAAATTTTTGACAACCCTAAATCTCCCCTCTTATATAAAAATAGAGTCTTTCAGTGATTTCCCCCCTACTTCTGTCTTCAGTGTCATTCAAGAGAAGAATAATTCCCTACCTACTCTTGCAAAGTCCCACAGTCATATTAAATGAAATGCAGTTAATCTACCAATAAAAGTTTATCATTAGCATGTAAAATAATTTTATAAATCCAGAGTTTCAAATTATCAGAGAGAATACATCGAACTGGTTAAATATGTATGCTGCTCTTACAGATTGATAGTTTTAACTATTTTGTATTGATTTATCAACTTTCTATTAAATTTACTTAGCTCATTTGTTGATGGTTTGACTTGATCCTACTTTTATTAAAAATAATTGGAATTGCGGCTGAGCCCCGGTGGCATAGTGGTTGTGCACGGGACTGCAGCACACTGGGGCAGAGGTTCAATTCCAGCAGTGGGGCTGGGCCTCCTACTCCCACCACCGGAGAGCAGTGATGCCAAAAAAAATAATAATAACAATTGGAATTACAAGGTTATTTAGAATATTTTAATTGTGTAAGTTTTATTAGAATTGATAACGTGATATTCTCACATGAAGCAGTACAAAATGACTGTTAAGTGTGATTGTTGTGTGTGCATGTGTTCCTAGTTTTTACATTTCTGCATAAAAAGGCACTTAATAGAGGGAGCAATATTGAACTTGACCCAGACTTACATTCATCTTATGCATAAGTCTAAGCAGCAAGCAGGCCAACTTGACAGTTTAATTCCACATTAGGACACGGTAATGCTTGAAAGAGTAATCCTATTCACACTGCAGGATAAGGAGGCCTGTGTAGTGGCTTTGGCCTATGAAATGGCTAGCTATAAATTGTGAGCCGGCATTATGAGCTTCTTAACTTTTAAACCAGCTTTTTCTTTGCATTCTACCCAAGAGTAGATTATTTGGGCTATAAACCCATCTAACCATTATAGTTCTCTTTTAAAATCACTTGACAAATATATCCAAAGCCATAAAATCTGATTTTATATGGATTATCCTCATCTAGACAATAAGGACATATATGTGAAAGACAGAATGAGTTATAAACTTAACATAGTTTTATTTACTAGTGTATATTTGAAAAGAACTATAACAGATTTTTCATTTTACTGTATTTAAGGAAAATTATTCAACTAACTTTCCTTAAACACACAAGGAAAATCTCAAAAATATCAAGGAAATGTGAACTACTTTCTTTTCCCACACGTGGTTCAAATCCCTTAACATGCATTTCTCAAGTCTCATTTGGATAATATGTGACTCCATGCATTTTTATTGTCCTGTAAGGGTGTTTTTTTTTTAAGAAATTAGCTATATTTGATATATATAAATCTTTAAGATATACTTTAAGTTATATATATATAAGATATATATAAGTTTATCTTTGAAATTTAATTTGATTTCATAAGACCTTTTCATATGAATTGATTCCATTTTTTCATTGTACAGAGTAGCATTATTACAGATATATTTGTAGAAAATATAATCTTGATTGTTTAACTCCTTCAATAAACTTAAACTCAGATATGTATACCAACAATAGGACACAGTTTCAAAAATTATTTTAATTTTCCAGTAAAAAGCAAGCATCAGTCTCACAAGATTAAAATTTTAAAATATAATTAGTTTTTAATAGATTTATTGGCATGTAGTTCACACTTCATTCAATTCACCAATTCCATCACATTAAGAAGAGCTGTGTAGACATCAATCCAGTTTTGAAACACTTTCTTCTCTCTGGTGGCCATTGTTTTTAGTTACCTGTTTTCCCAACTTACATGACACTACATTGTTATTAATCCAGTTGCTGTCTATATGGATTTATCTTAGAGAAGTTAGCTATAATTTGGCTAATTTCTTTTTTTAATCTTTTTACTGGGTGCTTGTACATCGCTTTTCATCATACATAGTTCAATACATAGTTACATATACTGTATCAAACACCCCCGTTTGCCTGTCCTCGTCATCATTCTCCCAAAATCTGCCTTTCCCCTTGGGCCCCTGATATGAGCCCCCCCTCCCTTCCCCCTCCAATCTTTCCCACACCCCAGTCCTCATTACTCTGCAGTCATTATTGTTTTGTAATATCTTACACTGTCCGATATCTCCCCCTGCCCATGCCTCCCTACGTCTGTCCTCCAGTTAGGAGACAGTCTGCAGATCCCCATAGCTGGCTTCCTCTCTCCACCCCACCCTCCCTCCACACATCTGGCAACTCCACTCCCACCAATTACCCCAAGTGGTTTATCCACCCCGAGTTCCCTGCATTTCCAGCTCTGAACTCTGTCTGTGCACCTCCTCCAGTCCAGCTGGAACTGCAGGGCAGAGTTGGGACTGTGGTGTTTAGGGAAAGGAAACCTTCAGGAAATAAAGGAAAGTTTTATGCTTCATTGCTACCTCACTGCCCCTTGATTGTCCCATCTTCTCTCCATGACTCCCCTGTAAGTTTCCTATAGCTATATTAGCCTGCCTTGGATTTCATAGACTGAAAATTTTGCTACAGTAAAGCAAAAGACAAACAAAAACAACCCCCCCCCAGAGAAAAACATAAACTGAAAAGAAACCTGAAAATTAAAAAAAAAAACTGCAACTAAAATGGGTCAAAAGTGAAAGCAAATGATAAGTTGTTACATTTGAACCTGATGGCATCTGCTACAATCAACTTTACAACGCTTCCTGTCTAAAAGTAAAGCTATTCACATCCATGGATTATAGTTCAAGGGGACTGAATGGGAGTTTGACCAATCTGGGAAGTCTGCAAATGGACATGGCTGTTTTTCTGTTTGTTCATTTGTTTTGTGTGCCTTTCTGTACATAAAGTCTAGGATAGGTAAATGAAGACAGTGATTGGATCAATAATTAGCTAGTGGCATAAAAAGGGAGCTGGGTAGTAATGGGGAAGTGATGACAATGACTACCAGAAAGAAGACATGTTCTAAGCTAATTGTGTTAACCATCTCACAACTCTTTCTGACAAGATGAACCTACTAAGTTGTATGACTATTAATAGTATGAACTATTAATTTGTGTACATTTCATGCCAATAAAATTATTTATGGCTGAGCTCCGGTGGCAGAGTGGTTGTGTATGGGACTGTGGCCCACTGGGATGGAGGTTCAATTCCAGTAGTGGCTCCACAGGTGCAAAGGCTGGGCCTCCTACTCCCACCAGAGGGCAGTGATGCCCCCCCCCAAAAACAAACAAACAAACAAAAAGTTACTTATAAAGAGAATATCTCCTGGGGAGGATTTATAATGTGCTCCAATACTATGATTATTGTATTTTGCAATATAATTGATGATGTCTATAACTGAACCAGAAACATATATAAACCTTAGATGAATAAATAAGTAAATATGGAACTTGCATGTAGTGGTCATAACCTAAAATCTGAGTTATTATCACTTGACCCTACTGAAGTTATGGCTTCAAATTATCACAAGGAATAATTTCTGAAGTCTGGAACGCTCATCTTAAAACTAGTACCCATCTAAGTGAGGCTTCAGCTAAGTCCACATAGAAGAGGCACGGTAGCCTGTGTGATCTTAGTATTGCAAATAATAAACTCCAAATCTGGAGGAGGGAATAATGTAAGAGCTTAAATTCTGACAACTGGTTTGCCAAAGGATATAGATGATAATGGAAGCCCCAAATTTTTTGCTGTTTTAAACTTAAAATTTCTTTGTCATTAGTTATACCTGTTTTTGACAATACACAATCAGCAATGCATTATTTGCTTTATAATGTCCATAATACCTTAAAATGTATACTTGTCATTTTATGACATGTATGGGAGCATGGGTGGAACACATTTAAAAATAATAGCAATGTTAACAATTTTAATCTCCTTGCTCTCCCACCCCACCAAAATTTCAACTGGTGCATTCATTGTTCCAGGGTACCCACATTATTCAAAAGAGCAACCAGGGAATACAGAAGATTTTGTAAATCTTCATGGTTTCTCAACAACATAATAGCATCCATTATTTTGCAGCTGAAAGCATACTTGGGAAATTGCTGTTTCTATTTCCAATAAACTTGGACTTAAGGGAGTAAAGCTCAGTAAACTTAAAAAGCCAGTTTACTCTAACATATAGGTTAAATTTTGCACTTACTACAGTGGCTGCAAAGCTTGAGAAACTGACTTATCATCTTCCCTGAACTTCAAAAACAGCTTAGACTATTTTACTTGACAAAGTCAATTGGTCCTTTAATTTTGGAATAACCACAAGCAAATTACAGTTATGTAATAATTTTTAAAAAATTGATCTGTGATTCGAGGGCATATTTCTTTTACAACAAATATTGCATTAACACTTCATTTTAGATAGGGTGACTCTGATCTTATTGTTAAAAATATCTTTATCTTATAGACATAGGCAGTTTTGCTCTATCTTGTAGGCTCACTGGGAGTGAGAATACACATCATGCTAGTGACAGGTTAGGTTGTACTTGTATAAAACTCTATTGTTATAGAAGAGAGGTGGATATGATATAGTCCTCTATATAAAACTAGCCTTTCATATGCTTTTTTTTGGGGGGGGCATCACTGCCCTCTGGTGGTGTCATATACTTTTGTAAATAAAGTTTTATTTGAACATGGCCCTGTCTGTGTTGCTGCAACATGATAGAGTTGAGTTCATGTAAATGATATCATATGCCACGCCAAACTTAACATCTTTATTATCTGGATCTTGGAAAGTAGTTTGCTGGCCCTTGTTAGGGAGTGAATCTATCTATGCTAAGTACATTTAAAAGTCATTTATTTCCATTATCTAGTAGATACTAGTATCTTTGGTACTGCACCACCCTAGTCTAAAGAGTCCCTGGTCAAATCTCTTCATCTAATAAAAACTGCTACACATTAATCTCAATATTAGGAATTACCCTGTGTTCTCTCTTTGCTATTTATTTCATCTGCCAAGCCCAATCCATAGAAATATCATGTCAGAGTAAACTGTGAACTTCTATTATTCTTTACCTCAATTTCAATCTTTTTGATTGTTGTTTTTTTTTGACCCAATACCACCTTAGACATAATTGCTACCAATATCTCAACCCCCGATTCAAATTTTTTGTTTCACATCATTTTTTCTTTTACATCATTTGTTACTTCATAGTATGGCTCTTGCTTCTTTGACTGCATTGCAGTTGATAATTATTCTGGGAGGGTCCTAACACTATCCTTTCCTAAGCTTTGGAACTAGTGTTGGTATCCTTAATAGCAAATGGGATTTTGTACTTATGATTATATTGAAAATCTTAAAAGAGTAGAATTATCTTGGATTATCTCTATGAGCCCTAAATACTATCATTAGTTCTTACAAATGGAGACCCAATGAGATTTGATTACAAAAGTATAAGGGGATCCAAGATGATAAATATTTTAATGATGTGGCCACAAGCCAAAAAGTACTGACAACTATCAGAAGGTAGAAAGCTCAAGGACCATATTCCCCCAAAGCATTCAGAAGGAAACTGTGATTAGAGCTTGATTGTAACCCTGTATAAGACTTGGTTTAGGAGCCCAACTGGCATAGTGGGCCACTCACTGAGATACTAACCACAGGGTCAGCAGTTCAAACCCACGAGTCATCCATAGGAGAAATATATGGCTTTCTTTTCCCCAAAAATTTAGTCTCAGAAATCCACAGAGACCATTCTGCTGTCTGATAGAGTCTAAATAAGCCAGAATCAAGCCAGCAGTGGTTTTTTTTCAGGTTCGGTTTGATTGCATGTTACCTGAATGATAAAAGAGAAAAAATATATTATTTTCAGCCTTCCAAATAAAATAAAATAATATTAGAGGTAATATTTGTTATTTTCATGATTCTTAAACTTAAATAGTTATAAAACAATAAAGTACAGCTATATTCTTTTAAAATATATAGGTCCTTTATAATCATTTTATAAGATATTAAGATCAAATCTAAAATGAAAGAGACAAGAGATACCAGGAAGGTAAGGGAAAGGTGGAGGGAGAAAGGGGGAACTGATCCCAATGATATACATATAATCCTGTGTAGTCACATTTGAAACTTGGATTAAGAGTGAAGGGGTGGAGTCTACTCTGTCAACTGGATCACAGACAGTGAGGCCTCTGTGTGGAGTGATCTCCTGAGAATGCCTGGAACTCTGGGATTTCCTCTTTGGAGGTGGGAGCCACAGTCTCTCTGCTTACTCTGGGAGGTATGCTCTAGTGACAAGACACATAGCACTATGCTGATAGACCCCATGGTCTGGGAACAGGAAGAGTTACATGGGAACAGGAGGAGCTGCCAGTGTTGAGATGCTTACAATGCCACTGGATCCGCAACACTTCCAACCCACTGGTCTGTGATCCTCTTGCATTAGGAATCATGGCATGTGTTTCATGAGTCTGAAAAGGACTTTATAAATTGGCAGCAGACATATGGGCTATTATAGGACTTAAGGACTTGATATGGACTGGGCTCGGATGTTTACTTATTACTCAACTGTCCTTGCATATAAATCTCTGTCTTATACACACATATGTGCTTATGAATTTGTTTCTCTAGTCTACCCAGGCTAACATGAATCCCTTTCTTTGGGAATGGACAACTGAAAAGTGAGTGAAGGGAGATAGCAGTGAGGGGGGTGGGGGGGGGAGTAATTTATCAAAGATGCTTCAGGAATGGAAGGTGGGGGATGGAAGAATGAGGAGCTACCATCAAGGGTTCAAGTAGAAAGAAAATATTTTGAAAATGATGATGGCAATACAGACAAATATGCTTGACAAAATGGATGTATGTATGGATTGTGATAAGAGCTTTAAGTACCCCAAGTAAAATTAAAATTAAAGAAATAGAGAATTGGAGAAACTGGTTGACTATTCAACAATTTTCCCAAATATATAAGATTCTTCAAAAAATATGGTATTTGTGCACTTGAATATAAAAGTGTTAGGCTAAGAAAGTAAATGGACAAGTTATACTTAAGAAACTGTATTTTGGCTGAGCCCTGGTGGCGTAGTGGTTGTGCGTGGGACTGTGGCCCACTGGGATGGAGGTTCAATTCCAGCAGTGGGGCTGGACCTCCTACTCCCACCACCGGAGAGCAGTGATGCCAAAAAAAAAAAAGAAAGAAAGAAACTGTATTTTATGCATAAATAGGATACCACAAGTAACCAAAAATAATACTTTAATTTTTAAGGAATAACTTTGTGTCAAGAAAGCAAAACTTTGGAAAGAAAAAAATTAAAATGACTTCAGGTAGATAATAACTCCAGAAAGCAATCGTGTGTTCACAGTCTAGAGAGGAAACGGCAGTAATACACAGGGAAAAGCAAAACGGGGGCTTTGAGAGGCCAGCTTAACAATCACTAAACATTCCAAAGCATAAGGAGAGCACATTTCAGAGTTCTAAGAGAGCACAGTAGAACAACCATATATGATTTCTTATCACTTCTGTATTGCCATGAAACCGGGGTCAGAGAAGGCTCCATACTCCATCCCTCTTTACCTACTTTGACACAGACCGATGTTCCTACACCATGCTGTATCTACACTGTTAAATAATCCATCACAGTAGCTGCAAAGATCTCACAGCCAATAATCACTATTAAAGGAATTGATTGTGGAAGTTGAGAGGTCACCACAAGTCAAGATTAGTAAACAGCAGAGACAGAGTCATCGGTCCATAGCAACTCTCTTCAGTTGACAACTGCATCTTTCTCTGGTTCTGTGCTGCTCATCCAAGTGAACTGGTGGCTTCTGCTTTTGTGGGCTCCAAATCCTACCTCCTTGTTGCTCTGTCTCAAGGTGCCATAGTCTTGAGCCACCTAACAAGGCATTGCTCCCCTGAACCTCTAGAAGATAGTCTCTTGTACATCTGGCCTTATCAGCCAGACAGAAAACTTGGATACATACACAAACATACACATGTTTGAAAGAAAAGTATTTGTGCAAAGGTATTTCATTAATGTGGTGAAGCATACAAAAGGCAATATTATGAAAATTTATTTGACATATCAAACATTATTGAGGGAATCATTCACTGGATCTGGGACTCAAGACTATATTCCTAAAAGACACTAAAAATGATTCACATAAAGAGTGTCTGAAAAGTTAATGTTCTGCGTTATATTTTGATAAGGTCTTAAAAGCTCCTTTATGACTATCTAATATGGAACTATTAGCCTTACCTTGCCTGTAGGAAAAAAAGAGTGACAAAAATCAAAGGACAAGTAGATGCAATTAATCCACTTGATGAATAGACCATATAAACATCAATTTTTTTGACCCTGAGACCATAAAAATTGGATGGTTCCCAACTACCACTATGAACTGCTCTGAAAGGAATATATTCTGAAGCTTCTGAATAGAGGGACAGAAGCAAAAGTGAAAAGTTCAAGAGTATAAGTTTACTGGTTCAATAGGACTGGTAAACAACTCTGGAAGCTAGTCGTTCTTTACATTTTAAAGTGAACTCATTCCTCTTGTGCCTCATTTTGCAACCAAACAATAGGTAAACCAATGAAGGAAGGATGGTGTAAAAGAGGAAGATCATTTACAAGACAGTTTGAAATAGTAGCTGCATCAAGGCGCTCAAGTATAAAAATAATTGTGAATATGGTACAGAAATTGACAGTATTGTGTTAAACTGAAGGTCTTTCTGAATTAGAACCATCTCACTGTCACCTAAGAACAGTATTATGGGGAACAAGAACAATAATGAGGTAAGCACATATTAGAATAATCAAATATTTGTTATAAAAGTATAATTTAATCAAGGACAAATATCAAAATGGTTAAGATAGAGGAAGCAGTGAAAACAAAAAACATAGGAAGGAAGGAGAATAAATGATGTTACAATAAGACATTTACGATGAATATGATGAATCCAAATGAGCATGAATTATTGAATGTAAATCTGATAACCTGCTTTGTACACTTCCTCTTAATTCACAATAATTTTAAGTGTAATATTTAAGTGTAATAACATATAGCAAGATACTGCCTTACAACAAAAGAGAAAAAATGTGTGAATTTAATGAGACTAAACAAGTTTACAGAGAATAAAGAGCAGAGAACACTATTTGGGGTGATAAATAGGCATTTAAACTCAAAGATTTGTGCTTTATAAATTTTTGGTTGTTTAACCTAGTAAATCCACTTCTGAGAAATAACCATAAAATGCACAAAATTCTTAAAATACCTCAATGTATATCCTACACATAAACACTAAGCATATCCTCATAGATTATTTTTACTTTCTTCTATTGGGATGTTATAGAACTATTAGAACTCTATTTTATAATAACATTTTAAATGAATAAAAATTTTCCCTATATAAAATTATCTATCAGATTCAAATAAATTGAAAAATTTTAAAGTAAAACTGCCAAAGTGTTAACAATAATAGGCTCTTTGTGATGAGAAAATGGATGATGTATATTGAGTTACAGTCAATTAATATGACCCTTCCAACCATAATCCCTTATGTGATTTAATTATGGATTTCATAAACCTGTGGATATGTGTAAGTCAGTATTCACTAAAAATCAAGCATAGAATGAGATTAAGACTCAATTTAAAGAAAAAAAAGATAGATTTAATAGAAGGCTTGAATCAGGCCATCCTTT
>PVJH01047746.1:0-11146 GCA_004026705.1 Nesogale talazaci | reverse complement strand
CCCCCCCCCCCCCCCCCCCCCAAGCCCCAGGCAACCAACCCTGGAGATTCGCCCATTCTGCTCATTGCACAGGAGTGAAAGAAGGGGTGGGTGGCCTTGCCTGTGTGACTTCTCATCCCGCATCATGTTGTCAAACTTCCTACTATTGCACGTACCAGTATTTCTCTCTCGCTTTTATTTTACTTTACTTTTGCTTAATAATACTCCCTTCTATAAATGCATCCCATTTTGTTTGTCCCTCTTGGACTGTTTCCATTTTCTGATGGTCAGGAATAATGCTACAAGGTGTACAAGGTTTGGCGTGGACATATAGTTCCCTTTTTGGAGAATACAAAAAGGTACTATTTGATTGGGAGAAGGGACACTTTGTTCTTTCGGACTGAAGACTTTTCTCAGATCTCTAGTGATCCTTAACCAACTAACTCAACTCACCGAGGTTCTGTAAGACAGGGTAGAACTGCCTCTGGGGACTTCTGAGACTGTAACTCTAGTCTTGAACTGCTGTCCTTTACATAACCCACTAAGCCACCAGGACTCCTTAGTGATCCTGTTTATATTTAAATTCTCGAATCCCCCCCCCCTTTTTCTTAAAACAGTTCGATTAACATCCAATTTACATGCCATATACTTCAATGGTTTGAATAGATTCCCAGATTTTCCATCCTCACTCCTCACACCAACCTTTCAAGATGCCTCAAAATTAAAAGATTCTTTTTCCAGACTGACGAGTTGAAGACATCTTTGCTCCATCATTAAAGTCCCCGTGTACAGCATAAAAATTAATTACAGAAGGAAAAATTATATGTTGTCAAGTGCCTTTGAGTGGAGTCCATCTCATAAACGGCTCTCTGCCCTGCAGCTGATTTCAACTGACAGCAAGCGCACAGGGCAGCGAATGAGCTTCTGTGGCAGGCTGGCAGGGCTCTCTCCCGTGGAGCGGCTGGTGGGCATAAATCCCTAAGAATCTTCCTCTTGGAAAAAATGAGGAGCTGATACCCAGGGCTCAAGTAGAAAGAAAATGCTTTGAGAATGAGGATGGCAACAAGATGCTTGACACAATGGAGGGATGAATTGATTGTGATAAAAGTTATATGAGTGCCCAACAAAATGATTTTTTTTAAAAAAAGAATCTTCCTTTTTTTCATGCACCAAACGTGCACAACGTGCAAGACGAAGTCTCACTGTCTTCACTCCTTTTTTTTTTTTTAAGTAGAATTTCATTTTATTTTTTCCCCCGGTTTGTAATTACTTTAAATCATTTTATTGGGGGCTCATACAGCTCTTCTCACCATGTGTCTAGCACATTTGTACACTTGCTGCCCTCATCATTCTCAAAACATTTGTTTTCTACTTGAGCCCTTGGTATCAGCTCCTCATCCCCTCCTACTCTCTCTCAAGAACCCTTGATAATTTATAAGTCATGATTATTTTGTTATGTCTTCCACTGTCCAATGTCTCTCAGGGAGGGGGCTTAGATGTAGATCCTTGTGTCCTTTCCCCCTTTCTACCCCCCCTTCCTCTTCCCCTCCCGGTATGGCCACTCTCACCACTGGTCCTGAGGGCTTCATCTGTCCTGGATTCCCTGTGCTTCCAGTTTTTATCTGTACCACGTACATCCTCTGGTCCAGCTGGGTTTGTAAGGTAGAACCGGGATCGTGATAGTGGGGGGCAGGAAGCATTGAAGACCTAGAGAAAAGTTGTATGCTTCGTCATTGCTACACTGCACCCTGACTGGCTCATCTCCTCCCCACAACCCTTCTGTAAGGGGATGTCCAGTGGCCTACAGATAGGCTTTGGGTCTCTACCCTGCACTCCCCCTCATTCTCAATGATACGGTTTTTTATTCTTTGATGCCTGCCCAGCTTCTAATCTTTAAATGAGCTCTGGAGGAGGTGGGGCTGTCTGGTTCTTCTGGGCTTCGAGTGACCGGTTTCTGAGCACCTTGTTGAGTTGGTACAACACGCACAACGCAAGAGTGTCACGTGCAGCGTGGGAACTCGCACGTGCCAGACATTCTCTTCGGAAATGTCCCCACAGGGCGGCCTCTGCCGCTTTCAAACGCCCGTGTCTCTCCTTTTCCTTGTCATCTTGAAGAGGCCCCGTAAGACGCAGGAGCCCCGTCTTGGCTCCTGAGCGGCTTTCTGGCTGTCCTTTTTTTTTGGGGGGGGGGGCGCGGACATCACTACTCTCCGGCGGTGGGAGTAGGAGGCCCAGCCCCACTGCTGGAATCGAACCTCGGTCCCTGTGGGCTGCAGTCCGGGGCTCAGCCCGTGGCTGTCCTTTCAAGGCAGATGTGCCCCTGCTCCTGGCGGTCCTTGGCTTCTTGAATATTCATCACCAACCGCATCTTCGAATGCACCGAGTCATGGGTGGCCGTTCTTCCGTGGCCCCCAGCTTCGAGTTGCAGAGCAGGCCAGTGAAGATGCCGTGACGGGGATCGGGCCACCCTGGGCCTTGAAGTGACATCTGTGCTGAGGAACACTCTTACGAGCTCTTTTGCAGTCGCTGGGCCCCGTGCATGACATCATCTGACCTCTGGATGGCTGCTTCCAAGCGACACATCGTTTTTGTCCTTAGGGGACACCAACTTGGTTCTGACTGGGAGGACAGCCACCGGCCACAGGAAAATTCATGGGGCTCGGGGCCACCTTCCCGCCGGCCACCATGCTTCAGCCACTGTGTCAGTCCTTCTCCCGGAGAACCCCCTTTCCTTTGCTGTCCCTGCTTCCAAAGCCCGATTTCCAGGGACTGGTCCCTTCTGAGAACACGTTCACCATGTGGGAGGGGAAATCTCACCGTTCTTATTTCTAAGGAGCAATCTGACTCTACACCTTCCAAGGCAATATACATAATGATGTATAGACTGAATGATTTATGTTTCCATTACACACAGAATTACCTATAATTATTCAAGGAGTCCTGGTGGCACGGTAGATGCTAATTAGCGGTCGGACGTTGGAGGAGGCAGTCTGCTTCCATAAAGAATCACAGCCGTGGTGCCTCTAGTTCTTTAATGCTTCCTCCCCCCACTATCATGACCCCAATTCTACCTTACACATCGGGCTAGACCAGAGCATGTACTCGGGTACAGATAAGAGCCGGAGACAGAGGGAATCCAGGACAGAGGATCCCTTCAGGACCAGTAGTGAGAGTGGTGATACGAGGAGGGGAAGGAGAAGGTGGGGTAGAAAGGGGGAAAGGACACAAGGTTCTACATAGAAAAGTGGGTGAAAGGGCTGAGCCCCGGCGGCGTAGTGGTTGTGCGCGGGACTGCGGCCCACTGGGATGGAAGTTCAATTCCAGCAGTGGGGCTGGGCCTCCTACTCCCACCACCGGAGAGCAGTAATGCACCCCTCCCCCCAAAAAAAAGAAAAGTGGATGAACGGAGAAGGGTGGACAGTGTAAGACAGGACAAGATAATAATATAAATTATCAAGGATTTGTGAGAGAGGAATGTGGAGGAGGGAGGGGGAAAAAAGAGGAGCCAATACCAAGGGCTCAAGTAAAAAGAAAATGTTTTGAGAATGATGATAGCAACAAATGTACAAATGTGCCTGATACAATGGATGGATGTACGAACCCAAAATAAAGTGATTGAGGGGAAAAAAAAGATGAAGAAGAAAAAAAAAAGCAGGGAGTGAGGGGTGGGGCACAGCTATTAAGTAGTTTTGTAATTTGTATAAATTGTTATACAAATGTTATACAAATGATGATCTGAAATGTAGACCTCTTCCTAATTCACTATAAGCTTTTTTTTTAATTGTGGGAAAATGGAATTGAAAGTAATGAAATTTCCCCATGATTTTCAAGCTTCATCATTTAAGGGATAGTTGGAATACTTAGGCATTTCATTTTGTCCTACCAACAACAGAAGAAAAATCATGTGAATGATAGGGTTTTTTTCTGGTTTGTAGCATACTATATTTGAGTAATAAATAATGTATGGAACCAATATAATGATTAAAATAAATCTAACCAATATTACATTTATTATTTTTAAAAATTTTATTATGTTTTATTATTTTACCCAGATTGCATAGCCATGTACCTGTCTATGTCTTTAAAGTTCTTAAAAATAAATTTTTACATCGTGAAAAAAAATAATTACAGCCTGGAAAAATCCATGGGGCCAGCTCTCCTCTGTTTTACAGGGTCACCATGAATCAGTATTGACTGCATAGCTGTGGTTTTGGATGTAATGACAGTAAAGCTAAGGTCCCATCATAAACTCTCCCCATTCCTTTCCCTCTCCAGGGATCAAGTTACCCCTGTCTCCCCACAAACCGTCCTGGTGGTCATTCCTTTTCTAACAGCAGCTTTGGTTAATATTTCATTGCTGGAAATTTGAAAAGTTCCTTGAATTGTTTCTCAGCATGTCAACCTGAATAAAATGATATGAAACTCACTTTCAACTTTCACATACACACACACTCCAAAAGAATTGTTACAAAATCACAGAGATGTATTAGCAAAAATATCAAAATGTGAAGCTATTGGTTTCTCAGCATACCTTCCACTTTCTACTTTTTCATCTCTCTTCACCCTGCCCCCAATGAATCCTGTGCCCTTTGACCCACAACACAGCAAAACGGCAGTCTTGGCATCCTCCAAAGATTGCAATAAATTTCCTTTTCAATGTTCTTTGAGTTTAGGGCACAAGAAGTCTGATGGGGCAAGATCAAGCCTGTGGGGTGGATAGGGTAAGATTTCCCAATAAAATTCCCATTGGACAGTCCTTCTTACCCTTGTCCAATGAACAGGTGAATTGTCATGGTGAAAAAATTATTCCTCAGCATAATTTTCCGGACCTTTTTCTCATTCATGTAGTTTTCAACATTCTTAAACTTTTTTTTGGATAAACCCTTGTAAATACTGTGCCCTTTGAGAAAGTCCATCAAGATGAACCCACTGGAATCCCCCAAACAAGTCACCATGAACTTAGCCTTAGAAGATCGATGGAAAGATCAATGATTTGAGCTAGTTGGTCTTAATGCAACACTTTGGACAACTATCTAGCCCAATGTGTTTTGAGGTCAACACGGCTGCTTAAAATTGAGAATGGCCAGTGACGTGAGCTCCCCAAGTCAGCGGCTCTGGCACCAATGGTAATGCGATGGTCTTCCTCCTCCACTATGACCTGCACTTCAGCTTTAGTTTCTGCATTCAGGTAGGTTCATGGGCTTCCCTCTCTTGGCGCATCTTTGAGATCATCCTGACCTGTCTTCAAACGCTTCATCCATCTAAAGACGTGCTGAGAATGGGAAAGCATGTTCACAAACTTGTGGCAAAGCGTTAATGATTTGCAGTTATCAACTAAGTGGGAATCTTTTATGTCTGTAGTGGTCCAATGTCAATGGTGCTCT
This sequence comes from Nesogale talazaci, assembly GCA_004026705.1. NCBI lineage: Eukaryota > Metazoa > Chordata > Mammalia > Afrosoricida > Tenrecidae > Nesogale > Nesogale talazaci. The sequence continues at coordinate 5,783 of PVJH01047746.1, read as the reverse complement.
TTTGAATAGATTGAAGATAGGGGGCGTCATTCCCATCGGGCAGCGTGCGAGGGGCCCTCCATAAATCCGTGGAAAGTGTATGTCACAGCGGAACTTTGCACGGATTTCAACATGTACTTGCAGCACAGCGAACTCAGACGAACAGGTCTGCGCAGGATCGGGTTTGAGGCTCTCAGACATCAAAAGGCAGTGCAAGGGGCCCTCATCCAGGCAGCACGGAGCCTGCTCAAATGAAGGCAAGCCCAGCAAGGCTTGGGCGGAGGAACGGTGAGATCATTGCTGCTTTACGAGAAGTTGACGAGGACAGGGCCCCTGAAGAAATCAGCGGTGCACGATGGACTCATGAAGGAGGTCATACTGACGATGTAACCTGCCATGGGGGACCCTTCACAGCCATCTGAGAGGAAGCCGTCAACCTGGTTGGGGCCCCAACTGAAGAAGATTGATGCTCAATGGCAGAGGCAGTTGGCAATACCACAGAACATCTCCAGGGGTTCGGCTTACACAGGTCGGCCTTGAAAAAGCCAAACTCACCGCCGTCAAGTCAGTGCTGATTCACAGGGACCCCCGTGGGTTTCAGAAACTATAAATTTTGGGGGGGGGCATCGCTGCTCTCCAGTGGTGGGAGTAGGAGGCCCAGCCCCACTGCTGGAATTGAACCTCTGCCCCAGTGGGCCGCAGTCCTGCGCACAACCACTACGCCACCGGGGCTCAGCCCACTAAAAATGTTTTAAGGGAGTAAAAAGTCCAGTCTGTCTCCTGGTGGTTTCAAGCCTCAGACCAGGCGGATCACACACAGCCCACCAGATAACCTCTTTATCACCAGGGCTGGATGGGGCTTTCTGCTGCTGCGACCCTATCATGCAGTTCCTCATGTTGTGGTGACCCCTCCTCCCAGCCATAAAATTATTCTCATGGCTACTTCATCACTGTCATTTTACTACGGCTATGAATCATAATATAAATATCTGATATGCAGGTTGTATTTTCATTGTTACAAATTGATCATAATTAAAGCCTAGCGATTAAGCACAAAAACAATAGCTAGTTACATATTGTGAAATATTTCCTTCTAATGACAAATAAATGAAATTTTGTCCTGAAGCATGGTGTAGCATGTGTTTTCCGATGGTTTTAGGTGATCTCTGTGAAAGGGTCGTTCGACCGCCAAAGGAGTTTTGACCCACAGGTTGAAAACCGCTGCTTTAGATGATAAGGTTTATGATGGGGATTAACAGATTACAATGAAAGTGAGAAATGCTCTGGCTATGATTTATTGTTCAGTCAGGACATGTTACAAAAATTCCTTCAGGGCTGCTAATAAAGATCCTCACAGAGGCAATGCTACATAGGCATTCAGCTCAAGTTCTGTGGTCCAGCAAACCTAGGTCCTCCAATTCAGTACCCAGGGGTCTCCTACTTCACAACACAGCCTCCTGGCCGGGAGCCTTCAGCTTCACGTGCTCTGTGGCAGAGGTAATCCACGAGTGTGTCTCATGCTCTGCTTCCCGAGTCTGCTGCTGCTCTGTGACTCCTCGGATGTAACAGCGTATGCTGTACCACAGAAGTTCACTGTGCAGGGATCTCATGGTTGAGAGGACGGGGCTTCTCTCCTGGTTCTTGCTGCTACTGAAATCTCTGCTCAACTCCCTGCACTTCTGGCTTCTCGGAGGGCTCCTTTAATACCCAGCAGGCCAGTAATCACAGTGAAGCCTGTTAACCGTTACAGGTGAATCCTGTCAATGTCTCCCTCTACTTTCTTACCCAAACCCATGCAGGAAAAGAATTTGGCTAGAAGAGCCACATTAAATGATTCATTCTCTGTGTGTGTGTTTCTATGATGATATACCAACAATATTTCGAATACCAGCGGAAGTCCCTGTGATAGTTACATCAACTAGTGTCCACTTGAGACTGTTAAGAGTGAAGGGCTAGAATCTAGCCTGCCAACCAAGTCCCAGCTTGATGACCTCATTTGGAGGCGCAACAGAGGTAAATAGCTTACTGGAGGCCAGATATACACTCACTCCATGTGAGACGTGCCGTTGAGAAGCCACCTGGAGTTACGCCGACAGTCAGAGGCCTGGAGCTGGAGGAGCCACGTGGAGACCCCTGCCAGCCCTGAGACGCTTCCACCACCACTGGAGCCACAAGACTTTTTATGCACTGGCCTGTGATCTTCCTGCCTTCAGCGTCATTGCATGACTGTGTGAGTCTAAGGAGGACTTGATGGGCTAGTATTGACACACACATGGGGATAATATCGGACATATGGACTTGATCTGGAGTGGGTTGGGATATTTTCTTAATGTACAATTGCTCTCTCTTACACACGTGTGAGTGTTTAGGAATTTGTTCTTCTAGTCAACCCAGACTAACACATACCTATAGTCGAATTGACAGAGTATGACAGAATAGAAAGAAAGACCTGGTGGCAATACCTGTGAAAACTGTCCATTGAAAGCCCGATGGATCACAGCAAAACATGGTTTGGCTTGCTTGCTTTGGACACAACATGAGGCGAGATCAGTTCCCAGGGAATTAATGTTTCATCATTAAAGGGTCCGTCAGGGTGGAGAAGACCCTCGTGAGCTGGTCTGACAACTCATGAACCTGAACTTGTGAGGAGGAGACAGGACCAGGCACTTTTGCCTTCTGCTTTACATGAGATTGCTAGGAGTCAAAGCCCACTCAACAATTTTCTACTTAATATTTATTGTAGAATTTTGGTGACTACGCTTTATCATATTAAAGAACCCCCCTCCCCATATTTCCATGTGTGGTAGGTAGGGCTTTTGTACTAACACAGCCTGTCAATCAGCTCACAGCTCGATGACCTCTTCGGAGGTTCAGCAGAGATAAATGACGCTCTGGGGGACGGCCCCTTCTCTCTCTGCCTTCACCTTCTCGTTGAGCCACGCTGAGACCTGCGCAAGCCCTGTGAGGTGGCCACCATCACTGGATCCATGCAACTCTGCACCACCCGCCCATGAGCCTCCTGCACTGTGCATCATTGCCCGTGGCTGCTTCAGTCTGAAGAGGGACTTAGGGCCTTGCATCAGACACACAGGCTCGAGTTGGACTAGGCTGGGATGGGTCACTGATTCCCCAATGACTTCTTGATAGGAAGCGCTTTCTTATGCACAGATGAGTGTCTCTGGATTCGTCTCTCTGGTCCACCCGGCCTAACGCACCACGTTACTACAAGTCTTTAAGTTAGACAGTGTCAAAAGAAGACCGAAGAAGAACCCATGCATTTGGATTATGGGGCTGGTGAAGAACAGTGAAGGAAGTCCCATGTACTGCCTGAAGAACATACACATCTGTCTTGAAGGGCACACAGCCCATGTGCTCCTGAGAGGCAAGGGCGGAGAGATTGTCTCCCATCTTGTGGACATGCTAGCAAGAGAGACTCATTCCTGGAAAGGGACAGGGTGCTTGGTCAAGCCAGTGAAAAGAGGAATCCTTGGCAAGATGGACTGGTGGAGTGACTGCAACATTATGTTCAGACGTGAGGACAGTTGTGGGGCTGGGTGGGGCTTCCTTCTCCTGGACACAGGGTCCCTGGGAGTCAGAACCAACTCAACCCAACAACAACAACAACACATTCTGTATATTCTTTTCATGAATCGCTGTGAACTGTTACCAATTTTTTTTTCAACTTCCATTGAAATCATCACTTTTCTTTAATCTGATGAATTGCATGGATAACTTTCTTTAACAAACCTTTAAGTCCTAAAACAAACGCTACTATGTCATGATACGTCTTTTTTTTGGGGGGGGGGTGCGGGGCATCACTGCCCTCTGGTGGTCGTGGGCCCCACCCAGTGCTGCTCCTGAGAGCCGCCACTGGATTTGAACCGCCAAACCTGCGGGCTGCAGTCCCGCACTCAACCACGTACGCCACCGGGGCTCAGCCCCGACATGTCATTGTTTTTTACTAGGCTGTTAGGTACACGTTGTTAATATTGTATGGTTTTTTTTATACAAGGGGCACCCACCACAAAACCTGACCTGAAATTTTTTCAAAGCTATCTATTTACCTTGTTTTTTAACAAAATGAACCTTATCACCTTCAAAGTACTCTCTATTGCACTTAATACATTTGTCAAATCTGTAAATCCATTCTTGGAAACATTTTTCAAGCTCATCTGTTTGGGTGGCTGAAAGCACCTCCCTCATTTTTCCCTTCACCTCTTCTACGTCATCGGATCTCTGTCCTTTCATAACCCTCTGTTTTTGTGGAAACAAAAGGAGGCTACATGGAGTGAGTTCGGGTGAGTCAGATGTGTGGGTAAGAGAGGCATGCTGTCTTTTGCCCCAAACTGGCACGCTCAGATGACTGTGTGTGTGAAGAGATACATTGTCGAGGAGGCAGTGGAACGAACTCCAAAGGTACCATGAGCCAACTTTTTCGTCCATGCAGGAAGTTGATGAACATCCAGAAGGAGGTTTGTCATCAATTGACATTTAATTTTCTTTCTTTTTGGGGGGAGGCGTGGGGTGGGTGGGCATCACTGACCTCTGGTGGCAGGGGGAGGCTCAGCCTTGTTCCTGGAGAGCTGCTGCTGGATTTGAACTGCCAACCCAGTGGACCACAGTCCCACACACAACCACTAGGCCACCGGGGCTCAGCTCGTCATTTAATTTTCTTTGAAATGAGAAATACCCATAGCAGTGTCCTCCTTGTAAGCTGTGTTCAACATCACGACAGTTTCTGTGGCATTTTGTCTGGCCAGAGCATGGCTAGAACTTGGATACAAATCCAGACTTTAAGGACACACATTCGGGTCAGTGTGGTCTGCACACGGTCCATGTAGATTCTCAAGGAGATGCAAACAGTCCTTGAGTGAATGTCTCTGCTGGAGTTTGTTTGGTCCCTCTTACTTCCTTTATAGATTGTATTTCTACAGCACCAGATGACCTGGATTTTTAGAAAATGTTGGTCTAAGAAAGTTTGTTATCAAACTTAAAAATATTCTGAGTAAATGCAACCCCTCACATATTTCCAAATTTGAGCACGAACAAAAGGAAAGGACACAGCTCAGTTCCTTGCTCCATGCCTGAGCAAGCTGCAGCTCTCTGCTTTCTGACAGATTCAGTCCACGTGCTTCTCGTTCCTCTGCATCTCCATTCATTTATAACAACATTTTGCCCGAGCAGGAAACTAAATTTCACAGCCGCACGCTGTTCTCTTAAACCGGCCATCATAAAAAACAAGGTTCAAGCAAAACTGTTTCCATGTAAAAATTCAAGTGACCAAAGAGAATCTTCCCAGGCCATGCCACTGTGTGCACTAACTCAGAGTGAATTGAGTGTCTCAGCTAGTGGGGATGGGGTGGGGGTGGCAGTATAGAGAAATACAAAAACTCTTTTGCACCCACAGTAATTCCACAGCGAGGGGGGTACCCCTCGTATATTCTGAAAGTCTCAGCTTTTCTTACACTCTGCTTGCTTCGAGTCTCACCTCCGTGACCTTTGTCTAGCGATTTACAGGTTGTCTCTAGTGCCCCTGACGGGGAAGAGAAAGGTCTCTCCACTCGGCCTCAGCAGGAAGCATGACAGAATCACCCGGCTGGTCTCCAAGTCCCTGTTTCTGTTGGTTTGACTTAGAAAGTATCTCAGTTATCCAGAGCTGCTGTAACAATGCTGTACATTTTGTAACCCCCAAATGGTGCCTCTAACAAACAGAAATTGATTTTCTCATGGCTTAGGAGACGCCAAAAATCTCACTGCTGCCCAGCCGATTCTGATTCATGGTGACCCGGTGGGGGGGGGGGGGA